>JASDQU011247205.1:1141-25714 GCA_032191745.1 Picea mariana
ATATATACCAAGGAGACATTTTAATTTTGAATCATCTTGTACTTGAAAATTTAAGTGGGGTAAAAGGAGGTTTCCCCCTCGAAGAGGCTTATTATATGAAATTATCTCTTTTTCAAGGCATTGAGTACCTTTTCTGAGGTTTTTCTATGCTATATTGATATTTGGTTCTTAACAGAAATGCGTAGAAGGCCTTCAGATGAACTGGGTGAAGTACCTAGTTAATCAATTGGAATTGGACTGTCGTGAAGCAGAGGATCAGGGATATGAGTTCCACTTTAGCTGGCTCCTAATCCTCATCATGTTGTTTGCTTGAGAGATGCCAGAAGTTGCGACCTTCCCGGACATTGAACCATTCGAGCCGCTCGTTGCGAAGTCACCATGCTCTGATACTCGAGCAACATGGGAAAAGAGTGGCAGTCGAACACAGTTTTTCACACATATTATCTCCAACTGAAGAGAGCCATCGAAGATGAACCTTGCATGACACCGAACACCCTATAGAGGTTCTGACCCCTCATGAAGTTCTGCGTAGATCGACACTTCATCTATATTACTGCAGGAGAAGACGAACATAAGGAGAAGCTTCAGTCGTACTACAAGCTCACAGAAGAGGACCTCGAGGAGGCCACCAAGGAATGGTCTGCAGACCTCCTTATCCCCGATGACCCTGCAGAGATGTCTGACCCCAAAATTGACAGCTCGGAGGTCGCTCACAAGGAACATGACACACCCGGACCCAATAGAAGGAAGAAGACTGAAGAAGTCCAAGACTTAAGCAGCGCATCAGAGAAGACTGATTCAGTATCACCTGACCGAGGGGGTGATGATGAAGTATAAGAGATAAATGGAAAAGAATATGAGCAGAAGCAAGGCGAATTAACATTGCCTAGAGATGAGGCTGATCACTTGAAAAAGAGGAAGGTTTCTCCCAAGAAACCCTCTCCCTAGAAGAAATCAAGAGCCAATTTGACCAAGATGTAGACTGTGCTCACTGTCGATGATTTCAACTTCATCATTGTAGTTGTGAACGACACCTCGTAGGAAATCTTACAGAAACAAGAAACCAAGCAGGAGGAGATGTACGACAAAATTGAGGTCGAACTCCGAGGGGTACAATAGGCCCTTCAATCAAGTCACAGAGTGTCCACTGCACCCCTGCCATCAGGAGAACTAGAGTTGGGAGATGATCCAGCCCAACATGGATGACTAGCTGATGCGACCGAAGCTAGCCTTCGTCGTGCATAAGAAGAAATAGAACAAGCCACCCAGGCCTTGAATCAAGTGTAAGAAGTAGTAGTAGAACAATGCTAAGTTGAAGAGCATGAGAAGGTTTCTCTCCAGAAAAAGTTTGTAGAGGAGAAAGAATAGATTCAGCAGGAAAAAGAACAGTTGCTTGCAGAGCAAATCGAAGTGAAAGAAGCAGTCAACATAGCACTTCACTCTGTGATAGGCTTAGAGCCAAAGGCAGAAGACCCAGTCACGCATCAAGTAGACCAAATCGCAGAAGCTATCCAACAACTACAACAAATAATAACAGACTTAGATCTCTGCATAGTGCCCGACACCCTACAGGATGTGAGGGATCAAAGGGAAGCAACTGCTCGAGGCACAGTTTAAAGAATCAAGGGCCTTGCCTTGGAATTCAAACAACTGAGTGATCGCAGTGCCCAGATGTATGAGAGACTCATTGAAAATATAGAACTGAAGAAACTGGAGTCACATCTCCAGGAAGCAAAGAAACAAGAAAAAACAATATAGGCGCAGTTGAATCCCCTGTCAGTTGTGGAAATGATGAAGCGATCCCAAGAGAAGCGCACTGCCCAACAATAGGCCCACACCATTCAGAGAAAATTTATGGAAGTGAATTAGAGGCTCCAACCTATATAGGATGAGGCTTACCAACTGTTCACAGAGATAGAAGGTGAAGGAGTAGAACTAGAACAACTCATCCTGCTGCAGAACAACGCCTAGAGGGACCTGCCAATGAAGCTATTATATAAGAGTTTGCTTAACAGGAGACCGTGGTACAACAACAAGTCGAAGCAGCTCGAGCTAAGATCGAGGCTTTTGAGGTAGAATTATCGAGATCAGAGTGACTCAAGACGAGTCACATGTGAGTGTTGGGGGCCTATTGGCCCTTGAACAAGTTTTGAGGATCCTTGGTCATGTTAAACCTATTTTTGGGACTTCGACAGGGTTTCGAAGGCGGAGCACAAGACAAAGCGGAGATTACGGGATATCGACCCCCTTTTAGGGCTTTTTGGGATTTGGGATTATGTAACGGGTATGAGGATGTATAAATAGATGCTAGGCGATGTAGTGAGTATAAATGGCTAAGTGCGAATGACAAGTCAGTCATAAGTGGTGTTGAGTGCAAGTAACAGTTGTAAGTTCTTTGTGCATGCCGTGTGAGACTTGAAAGGCTAAGTGCAAGTGATTGTAAGAGATTTTATGTAGGCTTTCTGCTGTAACCTAGCTTGGGGAAGGATGATATAGCGAAGAGTGTGAAAATCTCCTGTCCTCTGCGAAGCTAATCTGAAGGCTTTGTGCATGTAAGAAGATTGAAGAAATCTAATAAATAAGAAGAAGAGTTGGTGGACGTATCCCCAGGGTGGGGGTGAACCACGTACATCTTATTTTGTGAATGCTTTGTGTGATGTATTGATGTATTTACTTGCTTAGTTATTTGATATAGATGAATGATAGGTAGATATGTTGTTGCTTTGTTCTTAATAATGAGAGTAAATGTTGGATCTGACCTGTGTGAATGTGCTTAGTGCTTGAATCTTCTAGATCTGATCTATTTCATTATGCTAGGTGTTGCTAGATGCTAGATCTGGTTGAATACTGTGATGCTCTATAATTAGGGTTTTGCCTGCAAAGTAGATACTGGCTAAACATTGATGAACTATATTGCTAAGTGCTTTGTCAAGGTGTTACAATCACAGATCTATGTCCTAGCTAAGGTTGCAGACATTGGAGTCCTACAACCATCCCTGCGTCTACCTCGAGAGACTTCATCTGCTTCGCAGGTGTTGCCGAAAGGGTCGGTAGTTAGGGTTTTGTTGGTGCATTGAACCCTGGGTCTAGCCCTGTGCCAACAGGGGTAGAGTTTGTACATGTTGGCCCGTTGTGATAAGGCTAGAAGGGTAGACGACCCCTGGGATAGAGATCCACCCTTGTGGGCTTCGATACGTCTCATCCCTTGCTAAGTCACAAGTTTCTAGTATATATTTCTTGTGAGCTACTGGATATACTCTTGGGTTATTACCCATGGTGAAAAAAAAGAAGTATTAATAACAACGTAAAAAGTTTATTTTTTTTTCTCACAAAATTAAGATGATATCAATTTTACTTATAAGTATTAATACCAGCGTAGATCCATCTTAAACCTTGATTTATCAAGCACCAAGAGGGATCCAATTTCTTAAGGTGTAATTTTTTATATTATTGCATTAATTGTTTTTTAGGAGACTTTGTCTATTTTTTAATGTACATTTATCTAACATAACATAATGTTATGGCATCAACATCTCCCCCATACTCGACTATAGAGCACCGTACTCTCCGTACAATTATATGTAAAAAATCGTTAATATATATATATATATATATATATATATATATATATATATATCATAATTTTTTTCTTATAAATATTAACATTGATATTATATGAAAGTAATTATTAAATTGATGATTATAATGATGATTAATGTTTACTTTAAGAAAAGTAAGGAATTATTTGTTTTGCTTTAAAATTTTATTTTTGCACTCTAAAAACTTTAGGAGAAGTGTTCCTAATTCACTGTAGTTTTGATGAGTTGAAAAGTTAAGAAAGTTGGTATAGTAACAAATGCTTTGAAATTTCAATTTAACGTGGGTGTTTAAGAGAAACTCCTTTTCATTTCAATAGTCTTAGTATGACAAAGATGACAACTTATTTCAATCTATGACATTTAACATATTTTATCAATGCTCATTCTCTTATTTATGTTAGTCACAATAAATATACACTTTTGATCTTTTAGATTAGGGTTGATTACCTCCTTAGAGTATCTTAATTTTCTTTTATCCTCTAATTCTTTATCACACCACATTTTCTCCTTAAATTTAGATGTAATAATATTTTTAATATTGTTACTATTATGCAAAGTGGTATCTTCATTTATTGTTTAGTGATTTAACCAAGACTTTGTATCTTTATGCTAACCGGGCTTAAGCCACAAGTAATGTTAACTAGATTTTGAAGGAGTCTTCAAAAGCCTTTTGTCGTTCATGTTGTTTATCTTGTTCTTCTACATTAAATACTTAGCCATAACCATGCTCTTGATAGGGGAAATACTCACTTTTATGAAAATGATAGGATAGGGTGTATTGCCTTTGATTTTGAAATTAAAATTCTAAAACATTTTTGTATTTACTCTATCTTTCTCCATGATTCTCTAAAAATGTTGCAACCCCAAACTTCACATCTATTAATATAATATTTATTAATTTATTTATTATTTTATAACATAATTTTTTTATAAATATTGATACTAACATTATATGTAAGTAATAATTATACTAACATCATATTAATAATCTTTTTATTTTATGACAATATGGGGTTGAACCCTCTTTCGAGAGATGTTTCAGACAGTTAGAGATATTTAATATATTATACAAAGGATTCCCTAACAAAAAATGAAGTTTTTGTCAGGTAGTTGTAGCCCACAATACAATATTTACAAAGGAGACTCTCATAAAGGATGTTTCTAGAGGGTCCACGTAAAATATATCTGCTCTAGAGTTTTGGGGATCCTTATACACTAGATTTAGCCATGAAAATATGGTGGAAGGTAGGAATGTATCTAGGGTTGTGGGCCCTAGTATGAATGATTACTCTGAGAAATGTATAGGTATGGTGGGTGAGACAAACCAATGGCATGATTTGACAGCAAGCCCTCGGGAGGAGAACCATAATGGGGACACTTCCCTTGGTATTTTCACTTTGATTGAATATTTGGTGGTTTTTGGAGTTTGGAATTCTATTTATTTTGTGATAGTGAGGGATGGGGGATTAGGGTTTGTTGATGTAGATTTGGGTTTGGACCAGTTGCAGAGATATTCTTTGGAACACCCACATACCCTCACTCATAAGAAGAGGGGGAAAATTCTCAAGCATAGGGGGGAGAAGATAGACCTGGTTGTGGGGAAGGATATTAAATTAGATGGAATTATGGAGTTGGACGAAAAAATGTTGGTTGAGAAATTTGTAGGTCGCAAGGTTGCATACACTATCTTGGGGGATTGGATTTTGGAGTTGTGGTCTCTATTGTTAGGATACTCTCTAATTTTCCACATCCTTTGCAAATGATGGATATGATTTATTTTTCCCGATAAGGAAGATGTGGAGAAAATTTACAAGGCACAATGGTTATAATATTCATATTTTTTGGTTCTGTGACATTGGACGCCACTTTTCGACCCAAACGATGTTGGGTCATATGTCAACCCAATTTGGATCAAGATGCTTGTCTTTCCAATGGAATGGTGGTCATCAAAAGGATTGATTGCAGTAGGGGACCGTCTAGGTCACACCCTGACAATTGATGAAATTTATAAATCTAATACCAGGCATACAATGGATAGGGTTCTAGTTAATCTAAAGATAAAATATGGAATTTTAGAATTTGTGGATTTGGTGTGTGGTAGCCACAAGTTCTCCTAATCTTTTGATTATAGAAATGTCCCTTTTCGTTGTGTTTGGTGTAACAAGGTAGGCCACCTTTTAGAAAAAATGGGTTCTGAAAGGTTCCAAGGTTGATGTGCTTCAGAGTGATGGTGTTGGGAAAATTCCACAGTTCAGACGATGAAGAAAAAGAACTTGTGTTTGGAAAAAGAAAAAGTCACATTGGTTTCGAAAAGACCAATTCCCCCCTTAAGATGAAGACCTCGATTGCGAGGTGCCCAAGTCTGCAGAATGGGAGAAGACCATTTCCCCTCCAAGTATGATATATGTTGACCCTCTATTATATTCCATGAATGGAGATACTTTGAGGGATACATATTTTGGTGAATATGGGGGTTTCCTTGTTTTGGATGGTTGTTCGAGTCACCCTATAAACCCTATCCTAGTGAGTAACCTGACGGTTTTGGTTTTTCTTGATAAAAGTGTCTCTCGAGAAATAGGTGGAGACATTGTTTTTTGGAGGTCCCAAAAGCTATTGGAAATAATGCCATTATGTCGATGGGGAAAAATCTCTCTGCTAAAGAAACAATTTCACTTTCATCCTTGAGCATGAGTGAGAGGGGGGGAGGGCGATATGACATTAGACTAAGAAAAGAAAAAAAAATTCATGGATTTGTTCTATCAGGAGGTATATGATTTGACTAGGATACATGTCACTTTAAACTATATGTTGGTAGACCGTCAACTCTCAAAAGGGCATAGGAAAAAGAAATTTGGTAGGTGAAACAATAAAAATAGTTGTTACTAACTGGTGTACTTAGAGGTAAGAAAACCCTTCGATTATGTCTGGATGAAAATCCTTTCATTGGATATATCAGGCCTCGTGGGGGAGTGTTGAGACCAATTCCTGCTTCCGAGTTTTCCCTCCCCTTTCTATTTTCCCAACTTCTATTTTCCATTTATTTTCCCTCTTCTATACTTACCCAAATTCCCCTTTTCTTTTATCCCCTCTCTTTTCCCTTTCTAGTTACTATACTTAACCGTTTTTTGAAAAACGATAGGTTCACGGGTTGGTGGACTCACAAATATTCACCTCCATCCATACTCCCATATCACAAGTCCGACCAACAGACATGTTATTATATACTTAACCATTTTTCCAATTGCGGATTCACGGGTTCAAGCTTTCATATTCCAAGTTTCACAATATCGATTTTGCAGCCCAAGATCCGCGATCCACATTATGACCATCAAACTCATTGTGGGTAGTGAGCTCCTAAGTATTTCATTCCTCTTGTATCGAAGTCTGATTGACTGCTCTCAACACTTAGCTTATTTTCTATCATTCGCAACTGTGGGTTTGCGGGTTCCCGGGTTGGTGGATTCACAAAAGTTCCCAAATCCTAATTTCTCTCGTCCGCCCCCACCACCTTATTGATTTTCCCAATATGAATTTATTATGGTTTAATGCTAATAATTCATCATGCAGGTTCCATAAATATCATCATTAATAAGCAAAGGGATTGTTCGAGTTACTTCACACACACCTAGGATTTCTTTTTCCTAAGGTTTTTCCTTGTTTATTAGTCATAATTAGTCATTATCCAGTCTCCTATATTTTAGGGGAGAATATTTCACCTGGAGAATATTCTCTTTTAGTTGACACTTCAGTTTGACTAGTTGAGTTGAGTTTAGTTACTGCATTGGTTTTATCACCATGAAACATTGGGATCATCACCATGATAATTCGACCTTGCCTTGGGATCATCACCAGACTGGCGCATTACCCCTGATTCCCTGAGTTAACTCCTCACTACTCTATGTTCATTCAGTTAACTGAAGACTAGTTGACTAGTTAACTCAACTAGGTGGCAGTTCACTCTCGTAACTGCTTGAGAGACTAGAATAGGTGGAAGTTCTCTCCCGTAACTACTGGTATGTGTCCAGATCACTCTATACCACCACTATGGCGCATTGGTTCTCCTCCATTGCACACTCATTGAGTTATACAGAGTATATCATGTGTAAATTATTCATTATTCATAACGGTTAATGAGAATTCTTTCATTCTTTCTCTCTTTCTTATTCTTTCTCCAATTATCTATGAAAATGTGTGTATTATTGTTTAGATATATCTATTTTGTGCAGTTTCAACACATTTACATGGTATTAGAGCTGATAGAATGCTAAGCAAAAGCTACACCAAAATTTTTTGCAGGTACAAAAGATTCAAGACAACAGAAAGATGGATTTCCAAAAAGAATTCATTCTTACACCTTACAACTATTTTTCATGGAAGGAGAAAATACCCATACATCTCCGAACCAAAGGGTTGTATAGGTTAACCTTGAATACATATACAGAACCGACATCAGCCATAGAAAAATCCAAGTATTTAAATCGCATGGATGAGGCACTCAGAATAATTAGAAGTCTTATTTCTCCCGATCTCCTTTTTCACATATCTTCCTGTAAAACTTCCAATGAAGCCTGGACCACCTTGGAAGGGCTCTTTGTAAAAAAGGATGATATTATGGGACACATGATGGAGGTGGATCTTCTCACATTGGATCCAAAAAGATTCAAAAATATCCAAGATTTCTTTACAAAATTCAAGGATTTACTGTCGCAACTCAAAGCTTGCAGGGTTGATAAATCGAAGGAGGAGAAACAAATGGTTCTCACCATTCTCTCCAAGCTTGGTATTGAATTATTTGTATTCGTATCCACATTCCATTCAATCAGATTGTCCTCCAGATCCACCTGGAATATGCCTTCTCTTGAGGACTTTATCGAATCCCTGACACAAGAGAAAACCAAGCTCATCAACATGGGCACAATCAAAGGCCCAAGGGTGCATGCACTCACTGTGCATGATGTCAGCCACAAATATCAGAAATCTAAATATAAATCTAAATGGAAAGCTCATTCACATTCTAAGAAGGAAGGGTACATAAAACCCTTCACCGATGCCTACCGATCCAAAGGGGAAAAGGGAAGAAAAGGGGAGAAATGCATGCACTATCACAAAGGATTCCATTCGGAATCCACATGCATGCAAAAAAAAAAAAAGATCTGATGTCTCAAATACTTCAGCAAAACAACCTTGGAGATCGCATCCCCGAGGGTGCCAAGAAGAAGAAGCCAGAAGATTCGAATTCCAAGAAAAGCAATTCTAGCCATGCCTTGATTGCCATCAACTCCTCTCTCGATGCTTGGATCGTAGATTCAGGAGCATCACATCACATGGCTGCCTCAAAATAAGTATATTTTTCATTGGATGCATGCAAAGGTCCTCCCATTCTGATGGGGGGCAAATATTCTGTAGAAGTCACCGACTAAGAAAGGATTGAACTCACCAACGAAAGCTTTGAGAACGTGCTGCATGTTCCCAAACTTTCTGTCAACCTTCTCTCCATGTATAAGATGATGAATTCCGGAACTAGAAATAAATTCATGTTCAGAACAAATTCCGTTGACATCTACAACATGCAAACCAACTCCAGGGTTTCTACCGGTGAGGTAAATCATCAGTCTAGATTTTATACATTTTTTGAATTCATTGAGCCCAATTATGATTTACTGCTTACTCATACTGATGAAAGTAGTAGGATATGGCACGAAAGGTTTGGACATTTGAATTTCAGATACATGCAACAACTTAGCAAGCACATATTGGTTGATGGTCTACCAGACATCCATTTCTCCAAGGGATTATGTGAGGGATGTGTTCTCGAAAAACACCCTCAAGAGAAATCCGACAAAGGAAAGTCTCAAGGAGCTTCCACACCTTTAGATCTGATCCACAGTGACACTATGGGTCCTTTTTCGCATCCATCCATCCGAAAAGTGAGGCTTGTTCTCATTTTTGTTGATGATTTCTCATGTTTTACTTGGATCTACTTTCTCAGAAAAAAATCTAAGGTCTTTCAATACCTCAAAGATTTCAAAGCCCTGGTTGAGACACCGTCCATAGAGAATATCAAAGTTCTCTGAACTGATAATGGGGGAGAGTATGTGAATCATGAGATCCACAATCTTTTCCATGAAGCAGGGATTCAGTTGCAACACACAGTTCCCTATACTCCGCATTAAAATGGAGTTGCTGAGTGGAAAAATAGATCTTTAAAGGATATGGAATTTTCCATGCTGCATGCAAAGTCACTACCACAAAGACTATGGGTCGAAGCACTTAATTGTGCAACATACATCCAAAACAGATCTCCCCATAAATCTATCAAGGATAACACCCCCTACGAAGCTTGGATCGGCCTCAAACCAGAAGTGACCCACTTTCACATTTTCGGTTCACGTGCATGGGCCCAGATTCCCTCTGAAAAGAGGAAGGCACTTGATCCACAGAGCACTGAGTGCATTTTTGTTGGATACCTTGACTGTGTAAAGGGATATAGTCTCATTGATATTTCCTTGGACCGACTCATCATTGAGAAAAATGTCCAATTCAAGGAAAGTGTCTCGCATGCACCTCAACAGCCGCATGCACACACCTTCATTCTTCCACCTGTCTGAGTGTCACATACAGACTCTTCTTCAGACGAGAGTTCTGATTCAGAGGACTCAGATGATTCAGATTCAAAGCCAGTATAATTGGATGTAGATTCAGAGAATCTAGATGTAGTTGCAGAGACAAAGGAGAGGCCCAAGTGGGTACAAACTACTCTTTAGGATGCAGGGGATCTCATTGGTGATCCAGTCGATACTAGGAGGAATCAATCTGATTTCAAGGAGCCTCTACTTGCACTCACCACCACTGAACTATTTCCCTCCAGGCATATTTTCTTGGTTCAGTCTTTAGATCCACAGTATTATGACGAGGCTGCTGGAAATCCCTTTTGGGAATCCGCCATGCTGGAGGAGTACAACTCCCTCCTCGAGAACCAGACTTGGGATCTGGTTCCCCTTCCTTTTGGGAGGAAACTTGTCATATGCAGATGGGTCTATAGGACCAAGAGCACAGTGGATGGACAAATTAGCAGATACAGAGCTAGGTTGTCACCAAAGGCTTTTAGCAGGTTCATGGTATTGACTATAATGAGACCTTTGCTCCAGTAGCGAAGATGGATTCCATACGATTGACACTTGCCATTGTGGCAACCAAAGGATGGGAATTCCATCAGATGGACGTGAAGAATGCATTTCTTCATGGTGATCTCTCTAAGGATATCGATATGGAGCAGTACCAGGGATTTATGTAGGACTCATATTTGGTCTGTTGACTAAAGAAGTCCCTTTATGGCCTCAAGCAAGCTCCGAGGGCATGGTATGCTAATACAGACTCCTACCTATTGTCACAGAACTTTTTACATTGTAAATCGAACCCAAATGTCTACATGCTCAGGAAAACTGATTCACTTCTACTTTTAGTTTTGTATGTTGATGATTTGCTGATTCAATGATTGCTGCAGTCAAGAGGATTCTACATGACAGGTTTTTGATGATGGAAATGGGTCTGCTACACTTCTTCCTTGGACTCAAGATCAGTCAGGATGTATTAGGCATCAAACTATCTCAGGCCAAGTATGCACGATATCTCCTTGAGAGATTTCACATGACAGACTGCAAGTCTGATCCGACTCCTTTCCTATCAGGAGTCAAACTTGAGGATGGCGGGGATACTCCACTGGATGACAACAAACTGTATAGACAACTAGTGGGGAGCTTGTTGTATCTCACACACTCTAGACCAGACCTCTCCTATGTAGTTGGCGCAGTTTACAGGTTCATGTAGGAGCCACATGACCTACATTGGAAGGCTGCAAAGAGTATCCTTCGATACGTATAGGGCACCATTACCATTGGGATTCATTATGCAGCAGACTCTACATTAGATCTCATTGGGTTTACTGATTCTGATTGGGCTGGCGATAACACTGATCGTAAGTTCACATTTGGTTACTCACTTAGTCTTGGTTTCGGGCCTATTTGTTGGTCGAGCAAGAAGCAAGTTGCCATTGCTCTATATTCAGCCAAGGCAGAGAACAGAGGGTAGTTAACATAACCATCCAGGCTATGTGGCTACAACATTTTCTCACTAAGTTGGGCATTCAGTTTTATTGGCCGATCGTCATCTGGTGTGACAAACAGAGCACTCTGAAGTTCTGTAGAGATCTAGTTCAGAGGCAGTGGACAAAGCACATCGAGATCCACATGCACTAAATATGGGACTTAGTACAAGAGGGGATCATCGAATTACAATTATGTCCTTTAGCAGAACAGGTGACAAACATATTCACCAAGACCTTCACTGAGCAGAAGTTCCATTCTTTGCGAGGTCGTCTTGGAGTGAAGGACATAGTTTCCTAGCAACTATAGTTCTTATTTTTACATACATTGTATCTTGAGGTGGGGGGGGGGTTTCCCATGAGGTTTTCCCTCTTTCCTCAATTTATTTTCAATGTATCTTTTGTATTTGGGTACCTAACATGGCCTCGTTGCTGGATCCCATTCTTTATTTTCACCATAGTGATATTCAGGGGGGGTGTTGGAGTTACTTCACACACACCTAGGATTTTTTTTTTCCTAAGTTTTTTCCTTGTTTATTAGTCATAATTAGTCATTATCCAATATCCTATATTTTAAGGGAGAATATTCCACCTAGAGAATATTCTCTTTCAGTTGACACTTCAGTTTGACTAGGTGAGTTGAGTTTAGATGTTGCATTGGTTTTATCACCATTCAACTTTGGGATCATCACCATGATAATTCGACCTTGCCTTGGGATCATCACCAAACTGGCACATTACCCTTGATTCCCTGAGTTAACTCCTCACTACTCTCTGTTTAGTTAGTTAACTGAAGACTAGTTGACTAGTTAACTCAACTAGGTGGCAGTTCACTCCTGTAACTGCCTGAGATACTAGACTAGGTGGTAGTTCTCTCTCGTAACTGTTGGTGTGTGTTCAGATCACTCTAGACCACCACTATGGTGCATTGGTTCTCCTCCAGTGCGCACTCATTGAGTTATACAGAGTATATCATGTGTAATTATTCATTATTCATAATGGTTAATGAGAATTCTTTGATTCTTTCTCTCTTTCTTCTTCTTTCTCCAATTCTCTATGCAAATGTGTGTATTATTGTTTAGATAGATATATTATGTGCAGGTTTGACGCATTTATAGGGATCAAGGATATTTCCCATAAACTGCATTAAAACTCGATTTATCGAAGATTATATTATTGTTATCTCTCATAAGCGCTCATTTCAAATATTATCTGGTTAAAATAAAACTCTTCTCTACCTATGGAAGTAGCAACTCGACAACAATTTTGCGGTGATACTTTGAATATTTTTAGGCGTGAGGACCAGAAATTTTAGTTTTCCATAGCGTATTCTTACTATTCATCTCCCTTTACTCAAAAGGAAGTGACTTGGACATCCAAAATTGCTCGTGCAGTGTGTGTCCCTTGTTGGTAGTGGAGCCTGATTATCTTCCTAATTTAGAGGCCTTTGTTTTCAGGTGTGTTTATACCCCATGAATACTTTAGACCATGGAAGAATGTACACTTCTCCATGCGGGGGAGTGCAGGGGGGGCTTGCCCCTCCTGCGAGGTCTGGGGGCGAAGCCCCCGAAGGAAAATTTTCTATGTAATGTATATTGTAATTTCATAGTAAATATGGACCATTCATTATAAGGTCGTAGATCTGATGGTAGAAGTTATGTTATGGTTTTTTTTCCTAGAAGACAACCCTCTTTTATGAGGGAAATGTATTGCAACTATGGATGATTACAAATATTGTATTATGAGTGAGGATACTGTGAGAGAAAGAAGAGGAAGTTACAATGGGTGTGTTATAGGTTGTATCCCTTCATTTGTTGAATAATAAAAAGGAAGGACCTAGCAATTTATCTGGTGGACGTAGCCCACACTGGGTGAACCACATATATCTGTGTCTTTATTGTATTGTGTTGGAACAGGGGTAGACCCAGGGTTTAGCTCCAAGAGCGCACCAACAAGCCCTAACAACTGGCCCTTTTGGCAGCACCTAAGAAGCAGATGCAGTCTCACCCGAAGCAGTTATGAGGGGGTTGCAGGAAAGAGGTGTCTACAACCAAAGGGAATATGAGGTGGACATAACACAAGAACAACACATCATTCATATATCACTCATCAACTTAGATCTATTATGCACATATACTCATCAGATCTAAAGCAGTAATGCAAACAAAGTATATCAATGACAAATACAAAATACCAATCACACACAACACAAAATATACGTGGTTCACCCTCTCTCTAGGGCTACGTCCACATAACTGTGCTATATTATATTAGGTTAAAGCATATAGTTCTTTTCTGTGCTCTTAGCTAGCAGATATTCTCTCTTCTCCTCTCTTTCTCTCCTCTCCCTGTGCACCTAGTTGCAGGGTTGATCTTCGCACCCAGTCGAAGATATTACAACTCAAAAGGCTCTTGTACTCAAAACTTCCCTCTCACACAATACTCCTCTCTCGCCTAACTCAATACCAACAACCACAATACAATATTATCGGACCAACCCAAAGTACCAACCCAACCTAGGCCCTTTAGACCTCTATTTATACATTATAATCATTCACCGACAGCCTTAGGACGAAACCTAGGTGTCCAAAACCCTAGATACCAAAACCTTAGGTGTCTAAAACCCTAGGTCAACTTGACCCATGTTTTCAGGGCTTCACCATCCTGTCTTTCCTTCCTTCTTGCGCGGTGCTCCAAAGAATCCAACGGTGGCTTTTTCCACTTACTGACATGTCCATGATCCTTCTCCTTGCTTATCTTTCATCCCCGATCTCCTCTTCCAATGGCTTGCTTTCTTGGGCTTCGCTCCATCTTTTCTGCTCTTTTTCTCACTTCGACCCAATATCAGTCACTGTGTCTTCCGCGAAGTTCACTTTCTCCCTTTTCTTCCTTGATCTTCGCTTGCTTCCTTAACCAAGGGCCAACAAGCTCCCAACACTCGCCCGTGATTCGTGCTGAGGAACTTTAGATCTAATCTTCCTATTTTACCTCGACTCTAGGCTATGCAGTGCAACCTCTACATTCTGATCTTTGCCTCCTATCCATCCCTTGTGCAGACTATCTTTTCTGTGTCTGGTACCCAGTTTCAACTGCATTTAGTACCATTGTTGGCATAGGGGCAGACCCAGGGTTCAACTCCAAGAGTGCACCAACAAGCCCTAACTACTGGCCCTTTCAGCAGCACCTGTGAAGCAGATGCAGTCTCACCCGAAGCAGTTATGAGGGGGTTGCAGAACAAAGGATCACCCAAAGAAGTTATGAGGGGGTTGCAGGACAAAGGCTCCCCCAAAGAGTATTCTATTGATGTGGTTGATTCTCCACGATGAAGTTCTTACTTAGGATGTGTTGATGCCCAAAATCACAACGTCAAATCCCTGCCTGCAAATAAGTTGCAATGCATTATTACTTATATACATTTAAGATAATACTAAATAGGTGGGACCCCCTTTTAGGAAAAAAATGATAGAAAATGATTCTCTTATTTTTGCTCATGATTACCTTATGAGAAAGATTCTGCAGTTGAAAATAAAAAAAGAAATTCTAGCATGTTTCCACGTGCAATTGATGGATGTTGAGTGTGCTGACAAGTTGATTTAAAAAAAAAAAAAGGAGAAAATGTTTGTTTTAATAAGCATTTTTTTTTTGCTACACCTAGATGTTGACATTTATTCAAACTCCAAGTACAAGACACATCGTAACTTATGGTGTATTGGACTTATGGTATACTTGTTATATATTGTGGACAATTGATATGTTTTATGGAATGTCAACCCTCCCTTAGTAAGAAATGTGGGACATATTTTGGTGCTAAGAGTTGAACGAGCATGTAACACTTATGAGATCTATGTGGGGGGGATTCGATTTTGAATTGGAAATGTTATGTTTGGTGGGGAATGGATATACATGGTTGACTATGTGTTTTATGGAAAATGTTTTATAAGTTTGGGTGCGCTCATACTTGGATGTGCTTGATGTCAATTAATGAGAAAAGAGGGGAAACAATGTACATTTATCGTTCTTAACCTACCTCGAAGTCACCATCTTCACTATACTCACGCTTTTTTTGGTTGCTCCAGTTAGTATTTCCTTCGTTTTGCTCGACCTTTGGAAGAATAGTGGTGCTCTTTAGCTTTCTGGCATTCTCCTTACATGTGTGTTGGCTCTTTTCTCTCCATTCATGAACTATAAATCTTCTCCAAATAAAATCATTATGTTGGCTCTTAGAGTTTGCATGTAGAGTGTGTTTTATTTCTGAAGATTAAAGTGGATGTATGTGGGCATTCTGGCTATGCAAATTACATTTAAATTGGGTTTCTTCCTGTTGGAATTTAAATGTTTTAAGCTGAGATTTTTTTTTTCCATTATGTTTGAAGTATGTGATTGTGTTGCACCCAAAATGAATGATGGTTAGTATGGTATGACTGTTGGCAAATGATTATGGATAATACATTCGGTTTCACTCATTTCTTGCGATTAAATTTAGAAGGGTTTTCTCTGTGAAATAAAAATAACAATTGGGTTTTTGTGATTATTGCGTAATGTCGTGCCCTCTACCTAGTCCTTGGAAGATTTTCAACCCTTTGTATTATCATTCTACTATTTGAAAATATATTGGAGACCTATGTATTTGCCTTGCGACCATTTTGGGAGGTTTTTGGAAAGGTTTTTTTTGGGAATAAATGTTTTTTTTTGTTTTCTTTGCATCCCTCATTTCAAAATATTTCACCCATGGCCTGTCCAGGCCTCGTTTTTTATCCGATATATGGACAGTTAATTAGAACTCGGGTTTTGATATTTGTTATGGTGTTGACTCAAAAATGGGAAAGATTGGTTATATCCATGAATTCTTGTCTTGTTTGTGATTTATCTATGAGGGTTTGGTCGATTTAGAAGTTATATGGTTTTGAAAAAATGATGACCACCAGTTTCACATTGAGGTTTCAAACGCAGTCCGTTTATGCAACAATTATTGGGGTTGTGATATAAATTTTATATGATGAAAGGTCGATGGATTTATGTTTGTTTTCTCAGCCTCCCATGGTGGTTTGAGGCAATCTAGTTTTAAATGACTTTGTAAACAGTCTCCTACAAAATGTTTTTCTAGTTTAAATGGACATCTATTAAAAAAAAGAAAAAAACAAGGAAAATGAAAGTTGTAAAGTTTGACAGTCTTGAAATTTTCTTTGGGTTTTATATTGAGCACTATAAAAAAAAATTGTGTCTTGGATTTGAATTGTTGACAGAGAAAGATTTTTGGAAAATGATGGCAATGTCGATTTTAAAGTCAATAAATGTTATTTCATGTAATAAAACAATAATCATCTCATTCTCATTCATTATCTCACTTTCCACTCATTATATGCCCACCACCTTCCCAAATACATTTAGTTTGTCCCTTGTTTTATTATTGTGAATTTCATTTAAAGAAAAAAAGAAAAAAAAGAAAGAGACTAAATGATGACTGGTGTTGGAAGTTTGGATATAGAGACATTGTTTTTATAAGGAAGTTATCTCTGCATTTGCTTGGACAATATTCATTGGTTGGTTCCTGTCCATGCTACCATTTTTCACTCATTACAAAGCCCCCCCATCTTCCCAATAGCCCTATCATTCCCTGTTCAAATGGAAATTTATTATTGAATTTAAAAGTATGATGGATGGATGGATTGCATGTGCTTTTGTTGTGAATGATAGAGCCAACCTTTTGATTTTATTTAGGTAGAGTACTGATGCATGGATTGTTAATATTTTTTCATAACTTGATTGGAATATTGCTTCAGGATGAGTTTATTTAGCAGAGACAACAATGTCATAGGTGTAAATAGAGGTAGAGGAAATAATTGACAAAGATCCCATAGAATGCCACGATTTTCGATACATTTTGACGTTGATCCGCAAGAACTAAATCAAATTTTCCAAGTTGGGTTCCTTAATCTAGTTAGCCAAGGAATTATGCAACCTCTACCTGAGACGCCTCCTTTCCAGCCACGCCAAAATTTCTCTAGTATCCATGTCTCCCCTCATGTGTCTATGCAGCCAAAATCACCTGCCAATGATGGCTGGCACAAAATTGTTCATCAACCTATAGCTCATCACCATGGTTGGCCTAGTGTGTCATTGCCACTTCCCCCTCCTCCACCGCCATTCATCCAAAATGCCCAATCTGATCGTTTTGTCTCACCAGTACAATCCTCTCATGCAAGCAAAAGATTAAAATTGACCATCCCTGAGCCAAAATTAGATAAAGGAAAAGAGGTGGCTAATCCCTCCAAGTCTTCTAAAGACTCCTGTGAATCAATATCCTCTCATCTCCACCTCAAAGATGATTGTTCCCATGTCATCAGTGAAATCCACCCACAAGGTTCCAATCAATTGAAGGTTGTTGCACATGACAAATCAAAAAAAGGATCAAGAAAAATAAGCAGTGAGAAGAGGAAAAATGCCTCTCACAAAAAATATGGTTTTTAATGTTGTTAACGCTATTTTCTTTTGAGGACAATCTTTTTATTTTATATGACAATCTTTTGGACAACAAATACATATTTAGAGAGAGTTTTGGATAGCGTGGATATAATGTTATTTTTGGATATAGTCATGGTTTATTTTTTTATATTAAAATATTGGACTATTAAATATTGGAATACAAGGATGGGAGTTACAAGGAAGATGTTTGAATTAAATATTTGGGGTATTATACTTCATGTTTTGATGATTATTAAAAAATAAAAATTGGAGTGACAAGGGGTCCCACCTATTTAGTTATTATTTAAATAGACCCTTATGTATATATTATTATTTATTTTCCTCAACTAAATAGTTAATCTAATTAAGCTTAACAAAATAAAGGTAGTTGAACTACCATAAATTATTGAGAAATAATAAAAGATCAATAAAAAGAAGATACAAGGGGAGAGAACAGAAGGATAACTTATGATATAAGGTATTATCTATACTTGTGAGATAATTATTTTCTTCATTCATTTTGAGTTTACTAGAAAGCTAAACCATCTTGATGATAGCAGAGTCTTATTGAAGGAAACATGATTCAAAACTGAATCATATCTTTCAACAGCTTGTTTCTAAAGGTGCACGGTTTATCTTTGGCAGTCTGTGTGTTCTTGTTTGTTTATGGATTATATTTCATGACTGATAAATAATATTTTGCAGATTCAAGTGAGAACACTTTTATGGAAAGTTGATCCAGATATTTAGCTTCATCTTTCTTTTGTTGTCAATGTCTTTTTGTATGGTTCCTATCAGAGACTTCTAAATTTGACTTTGGTCCCACCCTCGCAGGGGTTTGTAAAGAGAGTTTTTCTTTGTATCTCAGAATGAAGTTAATATAAAAATTAGATTTATGATTTCAGTCTGTTAGGGTCCTATAAATTATAGGAAGTCTGATTATTCAGGTTCCATCTGTTGTTGCTCTCATGAAATTTCCTGTGAAAATGTCATGTCACCATCACTAGCAAAAATTGACCTCCATCTTATAAAAGACCATTAAAAACATTTGAATATTTCATTTCACCTTCATTAATATCCTCTCCATCATCAAGCTTCATCTCAATCACCAGGGCATCAAAATCCTCCATCGAAATCATTGGATTGCATCAATTTTCACAAATAAACATCACTTGGGAGACATTCATTCAGTCAAATATCCTTTTCTATTATGATAGTAAAACTAATAGCAAAAGTAAACCATAATAGCCATACAAGCATACTCAAATATCCGAAAAAAATCACTTTTGCATAGCAAGAACAATCTACTCAAATCATGTCACTTGGAGAATCTTTGAAGGCACATTTCCTAGAAAAGTCCTGTTTAGTCATATTTTTTCCAGACAGATTGTGGACAATAAGAGATGAAACTTGGGAAAATGAAGGAGGCTTATTTCCAAAACATGTTCATATAAAAAAACCTCTTTTATTTTATGCATAGGTATTATGGTTAATTATATATCAGGTCGTCTTTGACCCCTATTGTTTGTTGTGCTTCTGGGAGTAGTTTTGGGAGATTGAATTTTTGGAAGCTATGGAGATGGATTTTTGCAAGATTAAAGGTCCAGTGGTCTTCTACACATTTAGGGATATCTCCTAAAAACATAAATTCATATAAATAATTCTCAAAATTCATCCAAAATTTTCCTAAAACAAGACGCTATGCTTCTGCAAATAGTCGCTACGCTTCTGCAGGTTTTAGTGACTAACTTCAAACTTGAATTGTGAACAAATGGGACACTATTTTTGAAAACTAAAGGAAATTTTTGTTCCAAACATAAAAAATAAAAAAAACCTCTCTCAGGTTTGTAAAATTACTTATGGTTAGAGATATATCTCTACATCTTAGAGCCTTTTTTTTGCAGAAAACCCAGAAAAATTGATAATTTCGGGCATGTACAAAAACGTGGCGCCGTGGCATTGCGCTTTTTCCTCAGACCTAAAAATGCCAAAAAGTTGATATTGGTGGATATATAGTACCCTACACATGTCATATATCTACTTTTGGTTCCTTATCAGCAAACAGGTTGGGATAAAATTCCCCAAAACAGGTAAAAAAATCACTCTCTGCCACCTTTTTGCACCAGGCACTGTGCTTTTGGGAGTAGCTATGGGAAAATGAAATTTTATCCCTCATGGAATGTTCATTTTGATTTCTTGAGGTGTCTAATGAAAAATAAAAATCCTAATATTTCCAATGCATCTTTCAGAAGTAAATTTGGAGCATGGTAAGGCCTTCATAAGTTCTTCACAAGTTGGGCACTATGCTTTTGTAGATTGGTGTTGCGTTTCTGGGAAATGTGACAGTTTTTGAATTTTCTTGGTCAAAGTTGATTCCCATTGATGTAATTAGAAATATAGTGAATGTATATGATGTAATTAAGTGTCATGGGGTTGAATTAGCTTTTTCCATGTGGATTTGGTGATATTGAATGCTTGTCAAAGTCAAATTGAGTTAGTTGAGCTAAACTGGGAAGTCTGTTTTGACTTTCCTAGCTTTGGGTATTGTTAGAGATATTTTTTTGATCTGATACTAGGAGGTAGGATTCGACCCCTTAGACGGGGAAAGTTTTTTTTTATCTATATGTAGACCCAAGATATTCAAGCAAATGTTTGGACCTAAAGGGAGATATGATAGTGAAAAATGACCATTCATTGTAAAGACTGTCAGGATGGTTTCAAGTGACTCCTTTTGATGAATACAAAGACATTTATTCTTCAAGATTCATGTGTCATTGTTATATGGTGAAGTGTTCCCTTATGTAATATGTTTTCTCTCTGGTTTCACATTATGCTATATTTCTTTATTGTTTATAAGAATATTATGTTCAGGATTTGTTTCAAACACCCTATTATGGATTTAAACAATATTCATGTTTTTCTTCTGAAGTTTGAATGTAGAATTCAGATAGCACTGCTCTACATTTTAAGTGAAACCTAATATGTTCCTCTTTCCACATCTCACAAACTATAAGGATCCACTAACATGATTATCTTCCCTTATTACATATGATCTCAGTTGTTCTTTCATTGGATTACCTTAGACCTTTTTGACTCCATTTATCCCAATGGCACTCTTTTGTCGTCTCAACCAAAAACTCAGAAAAAATAACTTATAGCCTCATAGCTAGCCTAATATCCCATCCAAACAAAGTTAAATCATACAGAGAGATCCCTCTCTGAGTCTTGGTGGGCTATATCCTTGACTTCAAGTGGTTTTGTGGTTACCTCTATCCATTTCTCTCTCAGCTCGAGAAATTACTGAGTGCTAACATAATGATGACCATATTGGGGAACTGTTCCTCAGAAATCATAGCAAGTTCCCGATATGATTATTGATGATGGACAGTGATCATACACAAGAAGGCTGAAATTATTCACCTGGTGACTCCAATAAACTCCATATCAGTTCCAATTTAGAGACTCCACTAGTGGAAGAACCTAAAACATGACCAAGCAATCTGGAAGGATAAGGTATTTAGGCTCAAATTGTGTAATGATCCCAAGCTATTATGCAAGGATCATCACTGTTTTGGTGTCTTTTTAAAACTTTTTATGAGTGAGGTATTTCGTCAAATAGTTTGCTGATCTATTTGTTTACTTGTGTTTATATGTGTGTATGCAACAATAACAAGAATAGACAACCATGAAACATACCTCAACCATATGCAATAAGATAGACAAGCCAAAACATCTCAATTCTTCTTTTATTCATGAAATAGAGAAACCTACTACAATGAAGATGCCGATCTAGAATGCTCAACAGATGGCCAAGAAGATAGACAATAGATATGAGCTCCTACAAAATGCTCCCACTAATACAAAATAATGCCTCCAAAGGCTAAATAAGAAATGAAGATCAATACAAGCAGATTTGAATGCCAAACTCTCCAGCTGAAGAATGCCACGCTCCAATAGAAGGCTAAAACCCTCAATAACTCGAACTTGCTGCCAAAAGTGTCCAATCACCCTAAGAAATATGCTAACTGATAGATTGGGTGATGGTAAAAATAACCCAGGTGCCTGAATCTCCAAGATCCATCTCAATCTCTGTAGATCTGAAATCCCCCACTGAATGGTGCGCCCCACTAGATGACTGAAGCCCTAGATAATTCGGCCCTACTGAAGGAGGCCTCCAAATGGTCTGAAACTCTCTAGAAATATAGATCGGGACATTACAAGTCACTAGGTGAAGTCTCAGGGTCAGATCTGAAGTGTAACTCCTCCAAACTGACTAGATCTGAATCCCAGAAATGCCCTCCTTCTCTTCAATTTTTCCCACTGCTCTAAGAAATAATCTGAACCATGAAACTCTCTCAGAAAGCACTAGGAATGATGGTGAAGACCCTGCAAGAAGAACCCAACTGATAGAATCTCCAAAAATCCTACCAATCTCCTACAACGAATCTCTCTCCAAGGATGGTGCGCCCCTCTTGCTGGAAACCCTCAACTGGTGCGCCCTCTCTCTATCTGCACACGAAACTGATGTGGAATCCACTTGCAACTGAGTAGATCTGGAACTAGAATGGTGTGGTAGAGTATTGCATCTCCGAGACCAAGCTTGGGACAAGCTAGGTGGAATCTTTCACCATTGAATCGTCCTCTAGGGTTTGTTATGTCAAAACCCTCAAAACCCCCAATGTTGGGCTCACTAGCTAGAAGCTCCTTATCTCTCCTTATGGCTTCCCTAGCCACTGAAAGTCACTTCTAGCCATCCCATCCTGTAGTGTTGCTCCTCCTGATTCCAATGAGCTATTACACTGAGAGATTCCTCCAAGTAATGTGTCCAAAATGACCTCTTCAATGATTTCAATTAACTTATAGCTCAAAATAATCAAAATCATGGAAATCGTCGGAATGCAACAAAACCAAAGCCAACCTGTGTGGAATGTCTCATAATGATGGAATACGATCATCAATGCAAGCTGGACCCCACAATGCCTCTCAAATACCCCTGTACTCGCTATAACATCCATCTGGCTACTCTAGTCATCATAAATCTCTGCACTGTGATGATGTCCCAAAGTGGGGACATTACAGTCCTCCCTGCTAGAAAATTGCTTGTCCTCAAGAAATACCCAAATCCCTCCAAGTAAAATACCAGGATCCCATGTCCACCTGTGGGATACACGGTAGAGCCCATCCAAAGATGAACAATAGTACACTCTACCCCCTAGATCCCATATTAGGAAGTGAACTATGATACTCTGTGAAGCATAGTCCTGAAAGATATCAGCCCTGTGAACCTTATGCACATGACACATGGCCTCATCTCAGAATGAGTCCATCCTCCAAATATCTACCAAGATCCACATGGTCTCCATCAACTGTACATGATGATGCCAGAATGAGGTACTGGAAGATCTCCGTGAGGCACCCTCAAGTGCTGTGCTCCCCTCAACACTGAAGCTAAATGAAAAGTTAGAATAACTTTCCCCTGCAATGGTCCACTCTCCCCTGTCGGTCAATGAACTGCTCAATCCTGCAATCCCTGGGTCCCATGCCAACCTCTGTCAACAATTCTCCTGCTGACACTGCACTACTCTGTCCATGACTGTCTGCCCCCTGAATACATCCTGAATCCTTCTCTCCTAGATCCTCAATCTGAAACACCTGTGACCATCGGATATGCTGTCCAGAAACTGTATTTGTATAGGTATCTCTGTAGAAGAAGTACCTATCCAAACATCTCCATGCCCCATCATGATGATCACGTGGACGAAAAAGTCTCGCCCCATAGGACAAGTACCTGCAGACCCACTCCAAACCAAACCAAGGTGGAGTGTGTGGCTCTCTGGTGCAACCTGGGTCAACATGAGCATTGTGCTAACAAAATGGACTCCTGGGTCCCATGGAAAGCTTGGAAGTTTCTCACTTCCAATCTCCTCTAACTGCTCTTGTGTGAAGCTAATCACTGTCATAAGCCCTCTGTGCTCATCTGTCGTCACCTGGTCTATGATGCTCACCATCACGCACCAAGTCTCAACTGTCTGTCTAAAATGATCCACCTCTGACCTGCTGTATGTCGTAAAAGTACTCTTGTCATGAAGTCTCGGTTCTACTCACTCTCCATGCCCTCAGCCATGACCTATCCCTCCTCATGCTGCTGTCTATGATAAAAGTGTCAGGACGAGCTAATAGAAACCTCTGTAGCTGACTGTAGGACTGAAAGGCGTCACATGCTTTGGTCAATCCCAAGGATTCGACTAGGAGCTTGTCCATCGGTATCCATGATAATTGCTCGCCTGTAGTCATCACTAAACCCCAATCATTAGGTAAAATTGGAAGCAACTCCTCCAACTGCTGGTAAACCACTCTCCATCTCCCCTCACCCAGGCAATTGCTGAAATGGTGAAGGTGAGGTCTCATAAT
>JASDQU011247209.1:5967-25722 GCA_032191745.1 Picea mariana
AATATCCCGCTGAGTATTCTCCAAATACATTAACAAGCCAATCAATGGTCGATACAAAGATGGGTCTATTGGATTAGAGTCTCTCAACTTCTTCAGATTTTTCATCATGGGAGTTTTTCCATGGATTAGCAATCCATCATCCTGGACTTCTGAGTAACCATTCTGATAAACTATCTTTGTCATAGAAAGTTTTCACCACACTTCTATTGTATATGAGATACTCTACATCAAGTTGCTTGAATCCATACAAGTTATTTTTATATCTTCATACATGGGTCTCTTTCTGGTATAAGCTCAATTTTCTTTATTGGGAAGAACAATCTTTTACATGCAAATTTTAATCCATGGATACTACAAGAGGTATATCTAGTTTACTGGAACAAGTTGTCGTCATAGTCTTATCCCTCCTTCTAGAAGAACTTGAATCTCACAATGCTTCCATTCATAAGTCTTTTTCACATTTTCTTACATACATTGTTCTTCATCACAACTTCCATTTATTTTGGTTGATTGCTTCTAGTGGGTTCAAACTAGGCTAGTAGCCTTATGATTCTCGGTATAATCACTGGTTGTTCTGGATTTTCTTTTCTTTCTTCGAATATTCATATTCTTCCTCATGTTCCTCTTTAGCTTTTGGGTCCATGGAGTCTTCTATAGATTCTATGCAGTTCCTTTCTGAATATTCCAAATTCTTATTTTCATCATAGGAATATGGATGTAGATGGAAAACCAAGGATACTTAAGGCTTCTTTTCGAAG
The DNA here is from genome assembly GCA_032191745.1 of Picea mariana. Lineage (NCBI taxonomy): Eukaryota > Viridiplantae > Streptophyta > Pinopsida > Pinales > Pinaceae > Picea > Picea mariana. The sequence goes on from JASDQU011247209.1 coordinate 6,726, forward strand.
AAGACTTCTTCCAGAGTCAAATTGAACACGTGTTGCTTATCATGGCTGCTACTTTAGATGGGGAACGTGGACATATACTTCATAATATTTCACGAATTATTCAATGGCTCATATCATTTAGGATTAGCTCCCTCCTAATCCTGGCTTCATGCATGAATGCATGCTCTTCTTTTGGAATTCTGCAATCAACTCCCTCCATCTAAGAGATTCCATGCTTTCATCTGCATCCTTATTACCTTCTGCAAAGTGTCACAAGTCTTATTCTAATTTCCTCTTGATTACTGACTTCTTATTTTTTGACTCCTTCTGAGTCTCTTCAATTCTTATTTCGACCTATCTGGCAGTTGTTTACTTATATGATAGATTCCTCGGGAATTTGTCAACGTACTTCATCTTCTTGTAGTCATCATAATAGAAATCCTTATCTTGTTATTCTTCCATAGGTATTGTTTCACCGACCATCTTTTTCTTCTTCACTAGAAATAAATGTGTATGATATGTACAAGAGCTATGTAAACATGGTATGTACAAGAACTATGTTATAGAAGAATATTGTTACCTTGACTAGAAGAAGAGGTATGTTTTATCTTGCTTGGATTTCTTTCAGGGTTTCCTTTCTTCAACAATTGGTGCTTCCTTTTTTTCCTTCCTTAAGCCAAACTTCCTCTTATTCCTGAAATTCTTGATTTTTGTTGTGAAAGATTGATCATCATATTTCTTTTGGGATTTCTCTTTTGTGCCAATCCTTGATTCTTCTTGTGCACAACAAGTCCAAAGTTCTTCAAATGTGGGATACTCCTTTCTTGTGTTCATTCTTATGGCAAGTGCATCCCATCTCTTGGGAAGGACATTGATTACTATATTTACTAGTTTCTTTTCTGAAATGATTTCTTCAATAGTGATCAAGGTGGATATTGGTGGACACCCACCTATTCCAACTGGCTCCTCGTGTCTGTTTTTTGTTCAACACATTCTTCGGTATTTCTTTGTAATTGTGGGTTCTACACTTCTGGGGTTGTCTAAAGCCCCACACATCCTCCAGGTGGATATGGGCAACTTCTCGCCTAATCCAACTAGATTATTTTGTATGTTTTCATGTCAACACATCTTGTTGTACTTCCAAGGTCGTTTTGGGGCCCTAAACGTTGTTTTTATGGCTCTCCACAGTCAAACTATAGACAAAGTTAGAGTTTAATGATGGGATGTGTAGTTCTTTGAAAGACCTTTCCAACGTGCTATCACGTGCCTAAAACAGAGGTTGCATGCAAAAGTTATGACCCTTGGAAGTTGAGGTACCAAATTACACCAAATTACCCATAGGGCCCACATGAATTTTTGTGTTTCACCTTCTAGGGTTAGGTTTTTGGATGTCTAGGGTTTTGGCATTCATGAGTAATATCAAAAAGGCCTCTGGAGCCTCATTGTAATCCATTTCTTCTCAGACTAATGTGCGTAGCAGCCACATCTCTTCTCAAAGATAGATACCACCATTTGAGCAAGTGTTGCAGTTCTGCAGTTTTACAATTTCAACCTATTTCATTATTTAATAGAACATATTGTTCACTGGATATTTGTGTTATTCTTCGTATCTCTGTGTTTATTTTATTTATTCTGTTAATTAGTTCGTCCCACTCCTAAATCCAGATCAATGGTATCAAAGCGGTTTACTCTTCATTTATTTTTCTTCGTGCATGTCCCCGACAAGATTTGGGTACAAGAAGTTGGGGCTCGAACCAATCGATCCATTACAATACCGGTCGCACCGAGCCTGACAACAAACCATGGCGGTAAAAAAGAAAGATGATGGAGCAAGAGATCATATTAAAATGTTGCTCGAGGAAACCCTCACGCGACAAAGGAACAAAATGATGGACAACTTCGTGCAAATCCTTCGACGACTGCCCACAGGAGAAGCATCTTCATCAAATGACCATGCAACCCCCTTCAAGGTACAGATAAATTTTGATATTCCATTATTTGAAGGACTGATATATGCGGATGGTGTAGATAAATGGTTGAATCTACTCAAAGTATATTTTTCGGTCTACAATTTTTTTGATAGGGAAAAGATCACTTTTTCACTCCTCAAGGTCCTTCCCCATGTTAAAGACTGGTGGGATACTTACTCTGAGCAAAGAGTCGTGGAGGAATATACAATGTTTGTGGTGGCCCCTACATGGGATTCCTTCCGGGACGCCATTAAAGAACAATACCACCATGTTGGAAGCTACAAGGACCAATACACCAAATGGACCACCCTACGTAAAGAAAGGGACCAGACAATACCAGATTTCACCAATATTTTCCATACATGTTGGCAGCCACCAATTTTTTCGATTTTTATCATAATCGAAGTCACCACAAAAAAAAAAATTATATTTTTCTGTAGCTGCCACAACCTTTCATTTATAAACGCTTAATTTTCTGAACTTCGAGACAATGATTGGTATTAACTTATCTTATTGAGTTTTTGGTTTGAATTTTTGTTTGTTTTTGTTTTTAAATTCATGACTGTAAGCATGAATTTAAATAAAAACTTGGTTTGGGCTTTATATCTTCTACCTAAGAAATCTCACTTTGAAGACACCCATATATTGTTAAATTTCAAGTTTTATGAACTTATTGATCGATTCACTATCATGAATTTTATGTATTATGGGTATCGTGACTTAATTGGCTCTATGGTTGATCATTGGTTTTAATTTGTGAAATGTCTGAATGCACAAAACAATGGTTTAACATTTTATATGGGTCTCATGATCTCAACAGTCATATTAGCACTCATGTCACTTAGTACAGGCATGTTGTACCCATGATTTCAATCCATCTTGTTGTCCTGAGCATTAATGAGATCATTCATTATGTGATTTGGGGTTTGGTACTGTTGGAGAGTTTTGTATTCATCGTGGGTAATGGATCATAGTTCTACGAGCCCTCTAGTTTTTTGTTTTCACCAACTCATTTTTCCAAGTTATGACAGTCCCCAAACTTTGCAGTTTTCGTGCCATTACATTCTGCACAGACCTCTCTCTGTTGCTCGTATTTTGGAAGATGAAACCTACCTCCTGTGATATCCATTGTATCTATTTCACAGTGGCAATGGCACCTGTGGTTCGAATCGAGCCGAACGATTGCCAAGCCCTTCTTTCCCATGATGATGTAATAGATGACCTGAAGGCTCACGAGTGGGATGTCTTCCTTAGGAAATTCGAAGGCTACAACCTCTCAGTTGCACAGGCCTTTGCATAGACTTTTGACGGTTTTAGGGCCAAGGTCAGGGATGTGCAGTTGGAAATAACAGAAGATTTCATAAGGCGGGCAACAAGACTCCCATTGAAAAGCGAAAAGTGGTTTAAGAATGATAAAATGGAGGATGTTCCATGGAGCTTGTTCATGGTTTCCCGCAAATCCACTTGCTGTCCAAAAGGTATTCCCATTGCTTTTCTGAAACCTAGATGGCACAACCTCATTTTAATTTTGAAACAGTTTATCACATGTGAAGGCCGGTATGGGTTGGCTTTTCTATACCATGTTCGGTTGCTTATGTTATTCATAGGGTTTGAATTGAACATGTCATTCTACCTATTAATAACCCTTTACAAAATGTCTAAATGCTATAAGCGACAGAGCATGAACTCTTTGTTGAGTCTTTTTCATCATGTACTCGTTAAAATCCTGTTGATTTCTCACCTGTCAAAAATCGGTGACAATTGGGAGAGTTTCCTGAGCTGAAATGGTTTCACCCAGGTCGACAATACAATCAACCTGCCTTTAATTGTAAACCCCATTTTGGACAGACCAATGACCGAAAGCTAGGTTTTCAATTCACCTGATGGCTCTGAATTTAATGAACCAACGTCTATTGTTGTGGAAACCCCCTTGGTTACGAAATTACCATGTAAGTTTTTGCCCAGGAAATATTTGGAAAAAGTAGTTGGCGAATTAAAAGGAAAAGTTTCCCATGTGCCTACGAACAAACCTAATATGAACAGTAATGATAAGCCTGTTGCAAAGAAAATTTGCAAGGGTAAGAAGCAACACAACTCTGATTTGAATTTTAGGAATAAGAGGTTTGGTCAATTGATTTCTAGGAGTTTAAGGAATAAAAAAAGCGATCATTTGAGCTCGATCTCTACGATCGAGGTCAATGATCAATGTTCAGATCAAGAGATAAATGATTTCTTGGCTCAGGAAGATCCGGACAACCAATGTCTAAGGAACGAGGCTATTACCCAATTTGAACAGTATGACTTCGTGTCTAAATTACCCCCGTGTCTCAAAGGTAAGAAGGGTTTTGCAGGCATTGGTCATGACCTGGAACAAGTCATAGGGAAACATGAGATACTCGTTGCCGACTGTATTCCACATTGATCTTCCATTACGCCAGTGCATTGTGACAGTTGCTTAGATTGGATATAGCGTTATTATAGGGATATTCCGCTCTTATAGGCCAAGTAAAACATCTAGCTGCTTGGAATTCTCTATTGGAATGAGAGAACTAAGACTTGAAAGCATACACAGAAAGGGAAAATAAAAGAATCAAGGGATCCGGTAATATAATCATAAAAAATACAACCAGTTTCAAAGCCATCATAAATTTGGAACTGTTTGATCCTTCATTTTCTAATTTCTAATGGTAAAAATGATTTTGTTTGATTTTATTCCATTATGTTATGAAAAATCAAAATAGGGAGATTTAATTTTGATTTATTTTACTAATAATAAGAAGAGCTACATAATCTATGATTCTGTAGCCAGTCTGTTTTTGAATAATAGTTAGCATTGTTTTCTGAATATCAACTCTGTTTTGCTAGTCCGTTTTTGAATAATAGTTAGCATTGTTTTCTGAATATCAAAACTGTTTTGCTATCCACAGGAAATTGATGATTATGATGTTGATTGCAAGGATCAAACACCTTGGATCATACGCTCTATTATTCAGTATTTTCTGTCTTTTATGTTCATAAAACTTTGGATTATTTTTGACAAACCAACTCATACATGAGTGGTTTCTAGTTTCACTATTTTTGTAATACTATCTATTTTTGTGGATTCAACTCTATCTTGTATGATAAGACTATATGAATCTTGAACTAGTTTAAATATTGGTCACTCTCAATAGTGAAAAAACATCTTGGGTTGGGACACATTATGGACATATGATTTTGGAAGATTGATATGGAGAGGTTGTTCACTACTTGGCTTTAGACCTGTGTGACGCTTACCCTGTTATGTTTTTACTTCTATCTTATGAAATGTTATTACGTTTGATGCAGCTTTAGTCTGGTTATCGTACGATATTTCATATTATTTAGTATTTTGATGATGTCTATAATCTGTTGTTCCATATTACATCTGTGATCAAATCTTTCATTTAAATATTGTTGATTTATGTTGGATATTGGATGATGGATTATATGAATGCTTTGTATTAAGTTTCCTTTATTATAAGTCTTCATTATCATAAGATCACCAGATCTGTATATTTTATTAGTCTGTTGTTATATTCTTGTTCCAAAGCACCTTTGAGTTTGTTTTGGGAGTATTAGCTCTATTCGCTTACAGGTTTCCCTAATAAGCGAGACAACTAGGAGCTTGAATTGCACAGGAGAATAAATTCATTTTAATTGATTAATCACCGGTTAGTTTTACTAGATCTTTAGTTAGATTATTTATCAATGAAATAGGAACAACTTGAATTAGCATTGACTGTTCATCTATTCTTGTTTCAATAATATTAACTTAATATTCTTAAGTTTTTTTTTATTTTAGATTTTAAATATTAGACAGAAAACAGAAAAATGTATGTGTTTTCTTTATCTCTTTTACAAACAATTTCAAAAACATCTATTTCGCAAGATATCCAGTAAATCTTGTAAATTGTATATGCACTATTTATAATCATATGCACATATTCCATCTTTCTATTTTGATGTTTGTAAATTATTAGACTTATATTCTGAGTATTATAGCTTTATAGATTAGTTTCGTTTCTTTTATTATTTTTAGGACTTTAGTTGGCCAACGGAGCCATTAAACCCGTCAGGTCATTTCATTCCAAACGGATTGGGTTATTTAGACAACCCCAATCTGGATTTGACCTTCCAGTTGACGGTGTGTCACTTACGCCTGTCAACAATACCTTACGCGCCAAATTGGGTATCAAAGACTCTGAGAGCCATCTGGTGCTCAAATACCGTGGTTGTTTTCATATATACATTCAAACAGAAATGGAGTTCCTGGACATTGCCTCATTGGGCATGGATTATAGATACGTTGTCAAGATCGAACAAAAATTTAAGCAGAAAAGGCGAGAGTTTGGATTTGCAAACCCCCCACAGCCGAAGCAGGGCAAAGGCAACCCCAACCCACACAACAAGGGACCAAGTCGAGAAGGCCACCCTTATGACAACCAGTCCAATCTGCAACACAAGAAGGGAAATGAGAAGAAGAAGAAGGAACGGGAAAATGGTGTGAGTACCATAAAATAAAATTGCCAGAAACACAAAAATACAACAATACTTGATTTCTATTAATGAAAGAATTGTAAAGAGACTGTAAAAATACAGAGTGCAAGACTCGCTAGAATGGTGTCATCTTTATTTATGAGAAGAGACGTGACGACTACGCTCATTCGTAGATGATTACAATGAGGCTCTAAAGGCCTTTTTAGGATAAACATGAATGCCAAAACCCTAGACATCCAAAAACCTAACCTTAGGAGATGAAACGCCAAAAGTCATGTGGGCCCCATTTGGGTAAGTTAGTACATTAATTTCCCAAGGTCGTAACTTTTGCATACGATATCCATTTTAGGCGCGTGATAGACTGTTGGAAAGGTATTTTTGAGAACTATGCATTATGCCGTCAAACTTTGACTTCATCTACAGTTTAACTGCAGCACGCCAAGAAAACACTGTTTAGGGCCTCAAAACGACCCCGGAAGTATAGAAAGATGTGCTGACATGAAAACATATAAAATAAGCCAGTTGGATTAGGTGGGAGGCCACCAGTATCCACCCGGAAGATGTGTAGGGCTTCAGATAGCCTCGGAAGTGTAGAACTCACAATTACAAAGAAGTACAGAAGAACGTGTTGAACTAAAAACTGACAAGAGGAGCCAGTTGGAAGAGGTGGGTGGCCACCGATATCCACCTGGATCAACTGTATAGGAAGACCTAGTAGCCCACGTGGGAGCCACATGGTATCCACTCAGTGAACTCATGACATAGCACATGCATTCATGGGATACTAAACAATACCTCTGATTTCACTAGGTATTGATAAACACCTTCCAAAATCTTTTTGTTGAACCTCCCTCCCAATACATCTTTTCAATAAAAAAACTTATTTTTACTAGATACTTCTTTTTATACCCCGCAATTTACTTCTAAACCCCCTCATACCCCACATTGCTACCCCTCTACCCACACACAATACATACAATATATTGACTCTATTTTTTACAATTTTAAAACCCCCTTTATGAATGAACATTATACGCACAATATATTGACTCTATTTTTTACAATTTTAAAACCCCTTTATGAATGAACATTATAAGATATTGGTTAATAAGGTGACACCCCCTTGTGGGAGCCAACCCCCAACATTTCGTCTCCCTAGTAGAAGATAAAGACTATCATCATGTTCTTTTGGTTCATATTTCACTTTGGGATTCTATTTTTTCGTTTGTTTATCATTAACTACGATATCAACTTAGTTTATGGAGGCCCAAGGCCAAACTATTTCTACTATTATCTATATTCTTTCAGTGATTCGTTGGCAAATCATAAACTATTTATGTTATTCTTTGTTTAGACATATACTCACAATTCCAATTTTTTATCATAGTTTTGTTCAAAATTTTTAATTTAAAAAACTATTATATAAGAAAACAATTAAACTTTATTTAATTGAACTTTTAATTTGAGTGTAAAAATCGTACTCTTATTTATAAAAAAATATTAAAATATAATAGTGAACAAACCAACATTTTACCATGTACCAAAAAAACATAATTCCATGTTAATACTTTCTATTTAAAAAAAAATAGAATTTCTCCATAATGCAAGGAAATAAGAGGGGGAGATGTATGTAATGTTATGGAAAAATTATAAATTAAGTTATATTGAAGAGTGAAGATAAGAGGGGGAGATGTATGTAATGTTATGGAAAAATTATAAATTAAGTTATATTGAAGAGTGAAGGATAGACATTATTAATGTTTGAAAACAATATAATTTTATATATAAATTAAAAATATATATATAAGAAATGAAATGGTAAGATATATGTAATTTTTATATTATTTAGAATATAACTTATTTTTTCAACATTTTTTTTTGAATATAAGAAATGAAAATGATAAGATAATGCAATTTTTACATTATTTAGAATATAAGAAATGAAGATGATAAAAAAATATGCAACATTAATGAAAATAATTATAAATTAAGTGAAATTGATCACCCAAGAAAAAACAACAAATGTGTTTGGTTATTAACTCTTCATGTAAATTAAGGGAGAAAGCACCTTCGGGGTTTCCCTAATTTAGAGTGGCGGCCATGTGATGATTGCTATAATTACGCCGAAAGGCATATACCTATTGGAGATGGGCACAATTAATCACCTTTTAATTTAAAGTTCTAATCTAATGGCTAACAATTGAAAATGTTGGAATATTCTTAGTAGTCCTCCCAAATCAATGAATGTAATTTACTCTTCATAACTTCCTTGTATTTTTGAATGCATCAGTTAACCTGTTTACTTTTTAACATTTACCTAATCATATTAAGAAATTATTGTACCACCATATGATTGCCACGTTTAACTGATTAACCTTTGGAATTACCACATTTAAGATTAACTTTTGGATTTCCTCAGCTCTATGTGTGTTTCAGTTGTCCATGCGTTTCAATTCACCGGAGTGTTGTCCGTCTAGATAACTTTCGGCGTTCACCAGCCGCAACAGCAGCCACTTTGCGGTTGTGCTAGTTTACATTTACATACATTTTTGAAATTTAGTCTAAGTTTCGTGATCATAACTCCCACGAGATATGTTCATTCATACATTATGTATTATTTTTATCCCCTTTCCACTTGGATATTGTGGGTGCTTCTACTTCATTTCCTATGGAAAGAACGAGTGTCTTAATCTTACACTCAACAATGTAATATCTTCATTCTCTTTTTATTTATGTTGTTTTTTCCCTTTGGACAAGAAAGAGTCTTTAGCAAATAGAAACTAAATTGAATCTATACTTTTGATGTAGCCTTGACCAATGGGAGGGAATTTCAAGGGATTTTTGAAAGTTGAGATAGTTGAGGGATTCAACAAAAAGTATCATAAGCTTAAGAAATGGTATTCTCCATGGTAAATGTAATCAAGAATGGTGATCTTATAGGTTTGGAACTTGGGAAACTTCAACATAGGCTTGTCATGTTTTCAACAATTAGATTCTTTGAGGTTGTTGAAAGTTTTAAAACATTGAAAGTGTTAGCACTGAGAGTCGCCCTCAGATTGCGAGAGGATAAGCCCAATACCCATCAGAATGTTCAGTGGATGTTTGATTTATGTGAGTGGAGGTCAAATGGGGAAAACTCAATACAGGAATGATTCAACACAGAACTGGATAAGCAATGCACAGGGAAGTGAGGGCCTCATTAACTTCAGTCAGTGAATTGATTTTAAAGGTGAGCAAATGGAAGACTTAGTGAGAGAGGTGAACAAAACTGCTATGGGCGTCGGCTTTCAAGCAGCTTGGTGAAGAAAAAATCAAGCTCAAGACTGCTCTTGAACTCAAGCTTCAGACACTGAAATATGTTCAAACAACACAGTCACAACAGCATAATAATCAAACCTACATCACAATGCGACTACAACAACTCAACTGGATCCTCCATGCCCGATCCATTCAGCTTAAGAGGGAATAAGAAAAACAAACAATCTGACTAAAACTAGTCACGTCACTACTGTAATCAAACCTACATTACAACAACATCACAACCCTCGATTGGATCCTCCATGCCTGAGTGTTTTAGCACAGTTTTTATAGAGAGATGGGGGAGACTGACTTCTATTAATGCAGAAGTCTCAAATTTGTTACATAACCAGATAAAAACTTTTGGCATCAAAACATTACAAAATCAGGATCCCTGCTCAACCAATTGACCTCATTAACAAAATATCAAATTGAAACATTTATACTTAGATCAATCCCCAACTATCAGGAGTGTGATCTGATCACTACATTCAAAGCATTGCGTCTGAGCAGTCTTCTGTCAGACTGTGCATGTATCCCTCTATCAGACGCGAGCTCAGATTGACATGGGTCTGTAGGAAAATATGACCACAGGGGTACCACGGGCTGACAATTCAGTCCCCACGGCCGGGCCTTCCATGCCTTCCATTTATGGAGTGAGCCCAGGTTTCAACTACCGAACTGCGTCCATTAATTGATATCTTCTTAGGATCGGGACCAGGCCAGGTAACCAAGGGATGGCCACTTGCTGCAATTAAATATGATGTTGAATGAGCATACGAATTCAGGGCCGTGGGTCTGCACGAGATTTGTGGCTGGGACGATTCTGCTATTTGCGATGTCACTGCTGAAGATTTTATCTGTCCACCAAATTTGGGATACATTAGACCTTGCATGGAGATGGTGACAAATTTGGCGTTTAATAGTCCTAGATGCGGAGCAGTGGATGCGTGTCATGTATCTTTGGCCCTTTCTCACTGTAACCTCGAGCTGTGACCCGAAACTTATCCTACATGGCGCTTCGGGATTTCGCGCTTGGGGAATCTTCACCTCCCCTACTCCAGATTTCCCGATACCCGAGTCGGCGAAATCACCTTGCTTAGACCGATGGTCAGATCTCTTCGTGACAAATGGATGCAATTTCTTCTTCGAAACTCTGAACCAACCATCTTTATGCAATGGGTGCTAGCCCCTCTTCCTAAGCCCGCCTTTCACATGACCTCAGGCTATGACCCTGGGCTTAGCTCCTGAGCGCTTCGCATCTTTGCGCTTCGCTGAATCTGCGCCTTGCCCCTTGCAAATCCTCTGAACCACGAACTCATGAAGATGCCTTATATGTTGCCATGTGCTCCTATGGGTCAACAGCCGAGATCCTTTCAAGTCTCCGGACTTCGGAAAACTCAAAACTCAAACTTGCTCTGGCCCCACTTGCTTTTGTTCGATGCCCTGGATCTGATAACGTGTGGCCTCTTGAGATCAACGACTGAGATGCTTTCGGGTCTTTGGACTCCGAGAAATTCAACTCTCAAACCTGATCTTCCTCTAAGAAAATCCTCCGAAGCAATGGATCATACGACGCGTGGCCCCCCGCAGCTTGATGGTCCAGATTCATTTCGGGCCTTTGGCACTTCGACGCTTCGGGACTTTTCAATACTTGACTTCCACGATTCTCTGAAGCGTCGAACTCCGAAGCGAGGGATCTGCCTCCACATGTCTCTTTGGCTTGGATGGCTCAGATTACTTTGGGAGTCTGGGCTTCAGATCTTTGGGAACTTTACGCACTTCTCATTTAAAAACTTTCGAAGACTATTTCCACGAACCTTCGGATCAGTTGCCACCTATCACGCCTCAATATCTATGACTCATGCTCACTTCAAGTTTCAGGGTTTTCAATGGCGCTATACTTCGTGTAACTTTGAAATTCCGAATGTCCGTGAGCCACTGATCTGAACTGCTCCAGGAATCTTCACTACTGAAAGATTAAACCTGCCCGTTGCTTGCGTTTCAAGCCCGAAATAGACTATTCTGAAAGTTACGCTTTGAGCTCAAGGCTGATACATGTGCAAGCAAAGGACTGGGTTTCCCTGCAACCCTTAGATGGCTTTATGTGATAACATTTGGCTCCACAAGGGATGGCATGCTCCCTGCAAGATGCTAAGAAAGAGCAGTTCCAGTGCCTTAGTTGTTGGGCTATGGAGTCTAGCTCAAAACTTTCACTGAAGGAAACAAAGAAATATGTACACTACTCTACTAAAAAACAAAGACAAACACATGGGCTCCAGAAGGAGCTTATTTATATACAATCCTAGGTTAACTGATTTTTACAAAGCGCTAGGTGAAAGCAAACTTCCACCATAGCCACCCAGACTGTCTAGTAATATAATTCTTCTTTTTACTGTAAATGATCCACAAAAGGTAAAGGAAGTATGAAAACATAAAGAAAACATGTCTTGGAACACTGACAATACCCCCAAATGATGATAAGATGAAAAAAATTGCAGGCTCCAATGCCTTTGGAAAACACAGCTCCATATATAACCCCAAAGGGTCACAAAATTTATAATCAAGAAAGCTCAACTAGTAAGAAATTACCTCATGTCCTTCATTGTTGCACACCCGTCGTTTGATGTTCTCAAAGTGTACAGGTGGGTGGAACTGATGCAGGTTGGCTAATCCCAGGTGATATCTGCTCATTTACAGGCTCTGGACATGAGATAAACTGCACCTTTAGCTCTTCCATTTCTCCTTCATGGATCTCCCAAGGATCAAATTCATAATAATCATATACAGGAATCATGGAAAAGCTCTGCTCTTTGTCATCTTCGTTGGGATATTCATCAAAAGTTGGTTGTTCTTGGTCAATACTTGAAATCACTTCTTCATCATAAGCAGGGCTGCCAAAAACATCTATCTCATGAACCAGAATATCCTCTGCATTTTCTTCATAAGAGAGGCAAGCAAAATCTGCCTTCAATTCCTCTATTCTTGCAGAAAGTGATTTCACCAGATTTATCAACTCCTTCGAGGTATACCCTTCATCCTCACAGCTTTCGCAAGAACGAACTATGTTATGAACACCATCTATATACTCCTCACAACAGTTATGACAGGCTAACTCAAAGGAATAATACCTTTGATAGTGAGCATTGAAAGTTGCACGAAACTGTTCTAGGGAGGAGATGCTAGCAGGGGCAATGAGTGATACCACTCACGAGCATCTCCTGCTAATGAGAACATGAACATCTTCAATAATACATCCTCATGATGTATTTCCCACTGATGCATGAGTTCATGAAATTCATGGAGATGCTTGGCGGGGTTGTCATCTTTATGTTCTCTAAATATGGGCAAAAAATCACCCCACTCATTGATAGTAGGAACAACATTTGGAAAACCAGGAACAACAGAGAAATTAAAAGGGGCAAACCTTCGAGCCAAAATGGCTTCCATCTGAAAATATGACTTCTTAAAATTTTGGAGTCGCCACTCGATCCTTTAAACATGGAGTCGCTAGGTGAATGATATGTAGTCTGAAAGTGTCTGGTCTTTGTTCACCATCAAAGCCCATATCTAGTCATTATCGTTCTCCCAGGGAGATTTTCAATATGGGACAACAACTAAAATCCTTCTTAAGAAAGCTTTCCTTTCTTGATAATCTTCTATGGGTCAACTTCAGGTGTAGCTAGAGGCAGTTGTGGAGTAGACCTCTTGTGTCTGCCTTTCGAAGCCATAATTGAAACAATGGAGTCACCAGGTGCAAGTTGCAATCTTCGAGGTATTGATTTCTGATGCACCTTCATAATCAGAATTTCTTTGTCGTTCTTACCCAGGGAAATATCTTCAATTCATTCCCCGACAACGGCACCAAGAATGTTAGCACTAAGAGTCACCCTCACATTGCAAGAGGATAAGCCCAGTACCCATCAGAATGTTTGGTGGATGTTTGATTTCTGTGAGTGGAGGTCAAATGGGGAAAACTCAATACAGGAATGATTCAACACAGAACTCGACAAGCAATGCACAGGGAAGTGAGGGCCTCATTAACTTCAGTCAGTGAATTGAGTTTAAAGGTGAGCATATGGAAGACTTAGTGAGAGAGGTGAACAAATATGTTATGGGCATCAGCTTTCAAGCAGCTTGGTGAAGAAAACATCAGGCTCAAGACTGCTCTTGAACTCAAGCTTCAGACACTGAAATATGTTCAAACAACACAGTCACAATAGCATAATGATCAAACCTACATCACAATGCAACTACAACAACTCGACTGGATCCTCCAAGCCCGAGCCATTCAACGTAAGAGGGAATAAGACAACAAAGAATCTGACTAAAATTGGTCACGACACTACTGTAATCAAACCTACATTACAACAGCATCACAACCCTCGATTGGATCCTCCATGCCCGAGTGTTTTAGCATAGTTTTTACAGAGAGATGGGGGAAACTGACTTCTATTAATGAGAAAGTCTCAAATTTGTTACATAACCAGAGAACAACTTCTGGAATCAAAACATTACAAAATCGGGAGCCCTGCTCAACCAATTGACCGCATTAACAAAATATCAAATTGAAACATTTATACTCAGATTAGTCCTCGACTCTCAGGAGTGTGATCTGATCACTACATTCAAAGCATTGCTTCTGAGCAGTCTTCTGTCACATTGTGCATGTATCCCTCTGTTAGACACGAGCTCAGATCGACATGGGTCTATAGGAAAATCTGTCCACAGGAGTACCAGGGGCTGATGATTCAGTCCCTACGGCCGGGCCTTCCATGCTTTCCATTTATGGAGTGAGCCCAGGTTTCAACTATCGGCCTGCGTCCATTAATTGATATCTCCTCGGGATCGGGACTAGGCCAGGTAACCAGGGGATGTCCACTTGCTGCGATTAAATATGATGCTAAATGAGCATACGAATTCAGGGCCGTGGGTCTCCATGAGATCTGCGGCTCGAACGATTCTACTATTTGCGATGTCACCGCTGAAGATTTTATCTGTCCACCAAATTTGGGATACATTAGACCTCGCATGGAGACGGTGCCAAATTCGGCGTTTAATAGTCCCGAATGCAGAGCAGTGGATGCGTGCCATGTATCTTTGGCCCTTTCTCACTGTAACCTCAAGCTGTGACCCGACGCTTATCCCACATGGTGTTCGTGATTTCACGCTTGGGGAGTCTTCACCTTCCCTACTCCAGATTTCTCGATACCTGAGTCCAGGAAATCACCTTGCTCAGACCGACGATCAGATCTGCTTCGCAACAGGCGGTTGTGATTGCTTCTTCGGAACTCCGAACCAACGATCTTTATGCAATGGGTGTTAACCCCTCTTCCTAAGCCCAACTTTCACATGACCTCAGGATGTGACCCTGGGCTTAGATTTTGAGCGCTTCACAACTTTGCGCTTCGCTGAATCTACGCCTTGCCCCTTGCAAATCCTTCGAACTGCGAACTCACGAAGATGCCTTATCTGTTGCCATGTGCTCCTATGGGTCAATGACCGAGATCCTTTCGGGTCTCTGAACTTCGGAAAACTCAAAACTCAAACTTGCTTTGGCCCCACTTGCTTTTGTCTGAAGCCTTGGATTTGATGACGCATGGTCTCCTGAGATCGTCGGCTGAGATGCTTTCGAGTCTCCAAACTCCGAGAAATTCAACTCTCAAACCCGATCTTCCTCTAAGAAAATCCTCCGAAGTGATGGATCAGATGACGGGTGGCCCCCCGCAGCTCGAAGGTCCAGATTCATTTTGAGCCTTCGACACTTCGGTGCTTCGGGACTTTTCAATACTTGACTTCCATGATTCTTTGGAGCGCCGAACTCTGAAGCGAGGGATCTGCCTCCACTTGTCTCTTTGGCTTGGATGGCTCGGATTACTTCGGGAGTCCGGGCTTCGGATCTTCGAGAAATTTACGCACTTCTCAATTCAAAACTCCCGAAGCCTATTTCCACGAACCTTCAAATCGGTTGCCACCTGTCACCCCTCAATATCTACGGCTCATGTTCACTTCAGGTTTTGGGATTTTCATTGGTGCTATACTTCATGCAACTTTGAAATACCGAATCTCCATGAGCCACTGATCTGAATTGCTTGAGGAATCTCCACCGTTGAAAGATTAAACCTGCATGTTGCTTGCGTTTCAAACCTGAAATAGATTGTTCTGAAAGCTGCTCTTTGAGCTCAAGGATGATACCTACGCAAGCAAAGGACGAGGTCGCCCTGCGACCCTTAGACAACTTTATGTGATAAAATTAACAATTCAAGTTTTTAGCTCTTTCCTATTAAGAGTCTCCTACAAAGAATTCCAAACCTTGAAGTTCTCACCCTTGCTTGATCCTTTGAGGTGAACTTATGTGATGATTTTAATAATTTCACTTTAAACTTTCGTTGTTCTGAGTTTTGATATTTTTGTTTTTATCTCCATTGTAGTTGATACAGAGATATAAATTAAGGTCACCCTTAAGCATGAACTATGTCACATTTTAGATAATATTATACTCTTAAGGAATTGTAAGTGGTCCTTCTTGCTACAAGTAACATAAAGCTCTTCGTATTTTCCATTAAAAGCACATTAATAATTAGAAAGCTCAACTAATGTTTTTTGTCATTCTTTCTATTTAATGGTGAGCAGCTATAATAGCTAGCAATTTTGTCTATTTACTTATAGCTAGAAATTTTGTCTATTTACTTGTAGGCAATATAGTTCAACAATGACCATAGGAGCTAGTAATTTATACAAAATAGGTAGAAAGCTTACCATTTTTGTCTTTTTAAGAAATTTCATCCATTTTGCATTTATACAAAATAGGTAGAAAGCTTAACATTTTTGTCTTTTTAAGAAATTTCATCCACAATCATCATTGCCACCAAAGTAAATAAAGGATTTTGGTGAGAGAAGTCTAAAAGTTCCTCCATGAGGAGAAATAGTGCTCCAAAGCTTTTCACCACTGCCACCAAAGTAAATAAAGGATTTTGGTGAGAGAAGTCTAAAAGTTCCACCATGAGGAGAAATAGCGCTCCAAAGCTTTTCTCCTCCAGTAGAATGCTAATGTGGAACAAGAATGCTAATGTGGAACAAACGGGCAACTTGCAAGACACAACCTCTGAATGCCAATGCCATTTCCATAATTTAATCCATCAATGTAGAGTTCCAAATCCACAATGAAGTATCTATTTTTCATAATGGGCAACTTGCAAGACACAACCTCTGGATGCCAATGCCATTTCCATAATTTAATCCATCAATGTAGAGTTCCAAATCCACAATGAAGTATCTATTTTTCATAATTTTAACATGAAAATTGCATTTCAAAATTTTCCTGCTCACATGGTTTAATCATTTACATGATTTTCAATGATGTTGTATGGTTTTACATAGGAAATAAGATAGATAAAACTAATAATGTCCTGAACATCTTTGATGGGGAATAGGGTTTCCCTACACATCAAAATACACATATTACTCCAAAACCCGACCATTTTTTATTTTTTTCAACCCATTAAGGATTTAATATAAAAACTTATTTTCCAATTTTGAACAGAGATAGAGTAAATGGAACATTCATTAATCGTTTTATGTATTGGGTGTTAGTTTACCTTCATTCCCAAGTAGATAGAGGCCAAACTTTAGTCTACAAATTAGGTGGTCTATATGTGTCAACGACCGCTATAGTTGGAGGATTGATGAGACTTGCTTGCACTGGAACTTCCTTGAGCCTTCAAAGTTATTGAATGCCAACGCCATTTCCATTTTACTAAATCCCTTGGTGGTGCTACTTTAGAGGAAAGGGAGGTTGTTGGGCTAGAAGAATTTCCTATGGTAGCAGGTGGCAGAGGTTGAGCATAATCGTACAGGTGTATCAACTACATGTAGAGTCATTGTAGTCATTTTGTAATGTTACAAGAATCTCTAACATGGTTATACAATGTATTAACTATGTGTTAGTGACATAGTGACAACTGAGATATGAAAATTGTATAAAGTTTTTGTAAACTTCTGCAATAAGATGATAGAGATAAAAAAGAGATTAAAAAACTTTAGTTAATGAGAAAAACCTAATTAATAGGATTACGGGACAATGGCGAGATTCCTTCAACCCATAAGCTCTTTCATACAAACAAATATAACTAATAAATGCACTCTTTCATATAAACAAATATAACTAATAAATGTAGTTTCAATCCATTAAGATACTTGGAACTCAAATGGCATAAGCTAAGATTTGTAGCGCAAGATAAAGAAAAGACAAATTTGTGACTATTGATCCCCTTAATCTTTTAATGAACTTATATTAATAAGTGCTTCCTACTAGAAGTTTTATTTAAAGTCCTACGCTTTACGTAATCAACCTTAAAAAAATACATACGTTGAGACCATGAGCATGGAATTTTAATTTATGATTTAAGATTTGTCTATTTGAAGTCGTACACTTTACCTAATCAATCTTAAAAAAATACATATGTTGAGACCATGAGCATGGAATTTTAATTTATGATTTAAGATTTTTCTATATGATATCATATTGCTCCATTTGTAGTTTTGCTTTAAACATTTAGGTGTTAAACTCTGTTTTTTATATTAGTGATCCCCCTGGAACTAATGAAAAATAAAGATGTTAAGATCAATACATACAAAGCCCTAATTAAAAGAAAAAAAAGATACTATATCAATAAAAGGCAAGAGCAACTTTCACAACTATACAAGTCAGATCCTAAGAAGTTCTGGAGTCAAATTCTAAAACGCAATACTAAAGAAAATAATAGGATTCCCTTAATGGATTGGAATTCCTACCTTAAAAGTCTTTACGAGTTCCCTAATGCCATGGAGACCATTCCTATTGTCCCTACAAAGGAAGAAGTTTTTTCTTTAGATGACATAGAGTTCGGGGTTAAGCGGCTCGCAAATGGGAAAGCTAAGGACATTGAAGGCTACCAAGCTGAAATTTTTAAAATCGGAGGGCCATCCTTATCCCTCACATATACAAGCTCTTCAATTTAGTAGTCAAGCAGGGCTTCCTTAAACCCTCGACGCAAAGCCTCATTGTTCCTGTTTTTAAAAATGGGGATAAAAACATTCCCTCTAATTATAGGACCATTATGATTAGCCCGGTTTTAGCCAAGCTTTATGGAATCATTTTGGAAAAGAAGATTAGCATTTGGTTAGAAAGTCACGGTAAAAGAGCTAAAGGCTAGGCCGGGTTTAGGAGATATCATTCAACTGTGGACCATCTT
>JASDQU011247210.1:15415-25565 GCA_032191745.1 Picea mariana
AGCTCCAAATGTCCCGAAGTAAATGAGGGCCATTAGATTTGTGCAAAGCATGGAAACCGTTGGATGAATATAGGTGGTTCCAATGGTGGTCAACTCTGGTGCTGACTACTACAGTGAAAATAAGCCAAGAACAGGTAATATTACCCAAAGGCCGAAGCCCCAAATTTCTGAAGTGAATAAGGACCATCAGATCTAGACAATACATGATGATTGTTGGATCAAGATAGGAGAGTCCAATTATAGTCAACTTTGGCACTGACCACTTCAGCACAAAAGGGTTTAGAACACGAAATTTCACCCGAAGGCCGCAACTCCGAAGTCACAAAGTAAGACATGTGGCACACACATTGAGAGACCACATCATCATAGTCCAAAATACCATGTAGGAAAGGGCACATGGCACATTCAGATGGTGACAAGTGTCAATTTCCAGTTGGCATTTTAGGTATACGTAAGTCAAAAATTTGAGTGACACGTGGCAACCACTCAACCAGTGCCACATCAGTAGTGACTTCATCAAGCTACGCCACTCTGGGAGTATGTCCTTTAGGGAAAACCAGTTTCTACCGCTAGAAACGACCCAAAGCGTCGAAGACCGAATTGATTCTCAATCGTTGATCAAGCACAGGTAAAGGACTGTTACGGGGAAAATCTCTCTATGGCTAGGGTAAAACCACAAAAAATAGAAATGAATGCATAAATCAACTCTGTTCTCAAGTATGCTATATAAACAAAGATGCTAGCAAGAAAAGATAAAATGCCTACCTCATCCGATGTTCGATGAAGTCCATCGTTGATCACTTGACCCAAAGAAATGCACCTGAAACTAGTCCTCAACAACCAAGAAAAGAAAGCATTTGGTGATATTATATAATGTTATCACATTCAATAGAATAATCCATTAATAAACATGACAAATATTCCCATGGAATAATAATTCAATATATTTTCAAGATATCAATTGGACGGGAAAAGAGTATTTCTATTAATAAATGATCAGTAGAAGTGAAAATGTTACAGACTTCCGTGTCGGCAYGGATCGGAACCRAGAAACTAAGTTCCTTCTAKTTGGGCCTCCACCACTTCAATCCTCCACCAAAGGCAATCTCATAAGATAGAAACATTKAGGTTCTCAATTAGTAAGGGAAGAGCTTGGGGGYTGAACACTCTRTTCAGAATTAAAGGACAAAGGGATGTAGACTCAATACGAAGTAAATAATTTCTCYAGATTAACCTTTCTCTCAAATTTGAATTATTTCCCCTATTTCCATAGCTCGAAATTGGCCCATTTATAGCCTTCAAAATGGAATTGAAGGGTCGAGTCAAAACGTTTCCAGTATATGGAAGGCCAAGGATCATAGATCTCCTATCGTGACATGGAAAATTGACATTAATTTTCATTTTCTGGTACAAATCCCTATGTACGCGGGATGTAGTGGATCCTCCTACGTATACACATGATGTATGGTAGGCAAGATGTGTCCATGTGGAAAAATATTTATTTTTGGCTCTAGATTTTATAAATAGGGAAGATAAGTCTGCATGGGGAAATAGGAAAAGGTCGTCTAGGAAAGATTGCATAGGACCAGGCAAATCTTGCTATAACATATGCCCCCTAATGTGTGAGGTTAGAGGAGTATCTGTGATGGCTGAAATACATTATAAACAACCCAGAAATGGAGTGATGGGGAACCAGCTGGAAGAACTAGTTGTTCATTACATCTTGCATTGACTTTGCATACGTGGCTGCCAATAAAATTACACTGCAGATCCATGTAAAAATATACCAAACAATTGCCCATGGCCATGAATAGGAAAATACAAATGCGGTTACATGCCAATAACTGTCATAGTCACGAACAAGGCCCAGTAGAACCAGTCTCAAAACCAAACTGAAGATATATGTATACCATGGAGTATAATCTAATCTCCCATGATCACTGAAGTCATATAGGTATTGGTCCGATGAAAAGGAAGTAACAACTGAGGAAAGATGTGGCCACATAGTAATTTCTTCAAGTCTTCTACACAATCTGCCAAGGGTGCAAGTCTACATCATGTGAATAAAGGAGTTGAGGTCGAACACAATGAGACATCATTTTATTACAGTTCATTGATGTATACCATTAACAAACACGAGACAACCTATCGATAATGAAAGTAGGTATCAAGGCACCAAGTACATTCTTACAAGTGTGAATAAAGGAGCTAGTGCCAACACTTGAAGAATCCATTGATCAAGAGGCATTCATGTATTCCCAACTGTCGATGGTGAGAGAGCTTGCCACTAATGATTGTAAGCCTCAAGGTATTCATAGGACTCTAGGTCCTGTTTCCAGAATAAATGGGCTGAAGTTGATGGAAGGAGACCCATTGAAAGGAGAGCATTAAGGAATCTCTCATCAATCAGCACGAGGTACAAAGCAGGAGCTTTATGATTTGGTGGAAATTAGACGAAGAACATGTTCACGAACCAACGAACCTATGCATCTTTCACGTGTACCAAGTGCAAGAGGTACATGGAAAAGACCCTCTGAATAGTAGCCAATGATGAAAACTGTTGACAAAGGAGAGGAAACCACCAATAAGTCTAATGGCATCCAAGACACTGCATGAATCCCATTATGTGAATAGATGTCTTACCCTCGAACACAAGGGAAACCACCCATTTAATGACCAATGATGAAATGTCGACTTTTGGGTTCAAGGTTACCTACCAATGATGAAAGTAGGTCCAGGGTGCATGATAGGACTACAATATCATGTGATTTTGAGACAAACTAAGGGTATGGCCGACATGCAAAGTCAAGAGTTCTGAGAAGTTGTCGACACAGGTTGATAGACTTCCTTTGAACAAGAGCATGAGACATATGGAGGACTCTGGAAGCATAGACCCAATGATGAAACCATGAGATGCAAGAGGCATTAATGAAACTCTCTATAGGGACTGGAAGAGTAACGAGTCACTAGAGAAGACTTTGTAACGAGATCATCTTCCTAAGGCCATGCTAACCCCAAAACTATGATGATGAATGGACTCAATAACTTTTTTCTTTGCTCAAAGGCAACACGACTGTTGCCAATATAATATAATACTCCTTTCTCACTCATGTTTTTTTGTTTTTTCATAGACAAATGAATGCTATGATACAGAGGAGGAAATGACTGTCGCATGTAAGAAAAACTAGTTCTAGCAGTGGAACAATATACCTATGCTCAATGCAAGGAGATGCATGTGGGAGATGGACACTCAGGGGAATGTTCCCTCCTAAGTATAGGGTGTAAAATTGTGAAGGATATAAATAAGGATATGTTTGGTTGAGGATGAAAAACTGTTGAGGTAAATGGTTTATAACGCAAAGTGAGAACCGACTATAGGCTCAATATTGCAAGCAAGGGAATGAGATGCAATCACAGCTTAACGCCAAAAAATGTCCTTTTTTATGTCTTTTAGTATACTTGGTGTGAAAAATGTATAAACTTGTGCCAAATAGACGTCCTTTCAAATCCAATTTATGAGTGTGAAAGAGACAAGTTCACTCGGCAATATTTTTTCTTTTTGACTATGAGTTGGAAAAGAGCTTAAATTAAACTTGTTTGGGACTCCTCGGGGTATTAGGCAGCATGCTTATGAGTGAGAAATGAGGCTCAACATCAAGTCATGTACTAGCTATGAGGGACTCTCGGTCCAATGGAAAAAATCTATGCATGGGCACCAAGTGAAGTAGGGGATCTAACTAGGGCACCCATGTTTGGTAAATTTCTACCACTTGATAATGACACGACTTATAGCATATGGAAGGTTTTGTGTCACAACAAATAGGTTCGTACCTAGGGCATAAAAAGTGACAGTTATAGGATAATGCAAAAATGCATGATGGAACGGATACCTATCCTATATGTTGGGTAAGGAAAATACCTACCCACGGTGACGAGCAACCAACATAACGTTGAAATCCGAAAGAATCCTTGGTGAAAACTACAAGAACCAAATCAATCCACCTTTGTATTAGTCCATTAGGAGAAAAGATGTCTCAAAACTATAGAAAGTGGGTAAAAATTGTTTATAAATAGTAACAAAACCAAAAATTACTATACCATTTTGATTTTTAACCCAAATAGTGAAAATTGGACCAAAATACCTCTGAGATTCCAACAGTGATTGCGGCAGTGTCAGACAACAAAATCAGGAACCATCTAGAGCAAGTAATTCTTCTTCTCTTTCTATTTATTTCCATTGGATTAAATTTTTAAATTAGATTCCAAATTTTTAGTAATAGAGGGCGTAAAATGTGAAATTCGGTGTATGCAGGTTGTCTCCTATCGGGTTGTGTATATGATGAGTTATACACGCCAGTGCAAACTGCAGAGCACATATATCCTGTTGGAACAGATCTTAAATTTTTATCCCTAAGGCCTATTTTTTTTTTTTTTCCGGGTTTCGGCTTTTCATAAAACACAAGTTTCGTATCAATTCTAAGTACACATTACCTTTTTCTTAAAATTATAAGACTCCCGACGTTTTTTATTTGAAATTATTTAAAATGTGTTAAATTTTAAAACTAACAATTTTTAAATTAAGCTTAAAAGAATTTTCGGGATTCAGGGTTTGCTACAAACAAATTTTTCAATGCAAATCGAATCGCGAAATCCCGATCCCCAATTTCCCGAGACGTTGAAATCTTAATTAAAACACAAATTAATTAATTCTCTTATAAGAAAGGTTAAGGGTTAAGATAATCATGTCGCGATTTCGGGATTCGCGGTTTAGTGAGATCATATCTCCTGTCATCATGTTTCCCGAAATCCCGAATTACGAAACCCCGATCCACAGTTCACGTTAAATCAAACTAATTATGTATTGGCCTTAATCGTGATTAGTTAGTTAATTAAAATGAGTTAAGTCTTGTTTAAAAAGAAAGCCATCACGATTTCGCGATTTCGGAGATCGGATTTCATTGATAACATACTTCTCGACATCACGATTTCCAAAATCCCGAAAAGCGAAGTTTTCCACTTTAATCTATGATTAACACTAATTAACCTCTTTTCAAAAACAGGATTAATGGTAATCATTCTTTAAGTGTTCATTCATGTTTTCTCTTTCCGATTAAGTAAGTTTCTCGTTTTCTTTAAAAACCCGAAGGCGCCTAAATACGGACATTAAATGCATATCTCGGAAAAATATCTTCCACATTAAGAGCTTTAAATTCGTGACAACTGTGTAAATCATGTCATTTTTAAATGTGTTCAAAATAAACATTTGAATGTCTATGTTTTCATTTTAAGTTGAGCTCGTTCATTCATTTTCTGTGACAGGTTTTCAATTAAACGCAGAAGTCATGGCACCCAAAAAGGCACCAAAGAAGAATGAAGATGCACAGGAAGGAGATATTATTTCCGACACCACTCCACATGCTATAGATTCTATTAAATCTTGGACTCAAATCTCCGAATTGCTAGAATACGAGTTTGAGAATGCTCATCCTAATTTTGAAAATCATTTACAGGACATAGCTAAGTCAGAGCTTCATAAGATCGCTGCGCGCCCGAGTCTCATGGCATACACTGATATGATTAGTTGGGCTCTGGATAAGGTCGATATCCCAACAAGGAGCATTTTAAATGACCAAGGAGCTATCATCGGCTCATTCGGGCCAAAACACATACAAGTAATGTATAAACTCTCACCAAATCCTAAACATACTTTTAATGCTGAATTTTTAGCAGAGTTTCAGAGAAAAGAATATATTGAGGCAGACCAGACATATCTTGATATGATAAGAGGATGGGCGAGGTGTCCAACAAAGTTTAGAGCTGACTCCCATGGGATTTATGCTACAACATCCTTATATGAATACATGGTATATGTAGCCATTATGTTATGTAGACTTTTCGAGAGAAAAGATCCCTGTCATTTTCATGTAGATTGGGTGCCCTTTTTTGAGGAAGCTTCAGAAGGAAATGGCTTTAACTAGCATAAGATTTTGTCAGATAACCTAACACAAGAAGTCTTAAACTACAAAGAAGCAAAATCAAAGGGACAACCAACAACTTTTTATATGTCTGCATACATTATGGATGCAATCTGTTATGTGACTCCCTTTCCATTAATGAATTGGAGTTGGAACATTTTCTGTCCAGAAACCATTCATAAATATCACTTGGCCCTTTGGGAAGAAAATGCTAAAGATGCATTTTATGAGGTTTGTCATTTTATTATAATTCCTATGCACAGAATATTTTTTGGATGCGAACCCCCTTGCATTTCTGATGCAATCACAGAAAATATTAAAGCAGTTTCCGACTGGTTTATTGAGGAAAATTTTTCCTACATTAGGGTTTATGGTTGTTCCATTCCCCCTCATGCACTCCCTAAATTCCTACCAGACAGATTGGTGTGCAGGGAGGTAGCCCATCAGATAGTAAAGGGAGGTGTTGGATTAGAATTAAAAGAAACTTAGAAGAAGTCATGGCCATCTTTCCCTATTCATATTGGGAAATTTTCTTTATTAAATTTAGGCCATTATAAGGTAGAGGCTGAGTCATTAGAAGAAGTGAAATTAGTAGATATTGAGCACAGAAAATATGACCCCTACCAAGTAATAAGTAGGCATTTCATAAATTGTAATCTAAAGGCGTATGAACATGAAGCATCTAATTATGATGATATATTTAAGGATGTTAAATCCTATGAAGAAGTACTGAATAGAGTACAGGCCATGCCACCTGACTCACAGACTGGATTCACATCTTTTCAGAGCCATAGGCGAAATTGCCTACCCAAGAGTTTGCAAGGTGAAGTTTCGACCCCACCTCCAAAATAGGAAGGGCCTCCTCCAGGGTCTGAAACTAATACAAAGGATAAAGCCCATACCAAAGGCAAGTTGAAGAATACTGAGATACCTTTCCAAGATACAGAGGGTTCTCAAGCAAAATAATTGGAAACTGAGAGGGGAAAAGAGATGGAAACAACTCCATAAATCATTAAGGATGTTCCAGAAAAGATAGGAGGAACAACATCAACAGAGCTCGGTAGTCCTATCACCTCCTTAAATCCATTGCAGTCAACTTTTGGAACACCCCATGAAGGATCTTTATATGTCAGTGATCTAGAGCCGATTTCAAGAGATGAAATCCCCCCATCAGATTACTTTTTCAGTAAAAAGCGAAGAGCAGTCTTGAAACAGGAAATTCATCCAAGAGGAGAGGGGATGATTAAAAAGCATAGGGTTATTATAGATGGAAAGAAGCTCAAAGATGGAKAATTTGCTATGGAGTTAGCAGGTACAATGGGTGCTATAGCATCAGAAAATATATATTCTGTTGGCAATTTAACAACTATGCTCGAACAAAAAGACCAAACAATAATTCAGTTGCAAGACAAATTAAAAGAAACTGAGAGAAATATCAGTTGGGGAATACAAAAGGGTCTAGAACAAGCTAGACTAAAGGATATGCAAGAAATTCAAAAGATGAATAAAGACTTAGAGGAAGCAAAACAAATAATACAGGTCACATAGGCATAGGTCCAAAAGCTAGGAGAAGAAAATAAACATTTACAAGATAAAATTATTTCTATTACTAATCAAGTAGTAGAACTTGAAAACTTCAAGACACAAGCATTGGGGATATATTTGAAAATAGAGGAAGAACAACAGAAAGTGTTTTTGAATTTGGAAGTAGTCCAGAATTATTTTCAAGAAACAAATAAGTCTTTGGAGAATGTTTTCTAGAAGGAAAGGGAGGTGAAAGTAGCTAGAACGACTTTTCAAAAGGTAGTGGCCTTCTCAATAAAGGAGGAAGTTGGAAAGATTCAGAAATTATCCATTTCTGAACAGGTTAAAGGGGACATAATATTAAAAGTGTGGCAAGCAAACCTGGACGAATACAAAAGAATAACCAGAGAGGTCAATGATGATTGCTAGGAAATTTTTTATCTTTTAGAAAGAGCTTCATTGAATATCGGAACAAATGACTGTCCCGGATTATTAGGTGAGATTAATATTTCCAAGCACCAGCTAAGGTTCAAAGAAGAGCTGGAGGAAATGAAGATAGATATTTCAAAAATTAAATTAATCAATATCACAGAGATCAACAAATGGATGGTGACGCCGAATCTAAAGTTGAAAACTATTAAATTCACAGAGAAGATGATAGAAAATCGTTTGCCTAAATTACAAAAAAGATTTTTCTTGTTTGAAGCAAATGAGATAC
The DNA here is from genome assembly GCA_032191745.1 of Picea mariana. Lineage (NCBI taxonomy): Eukaryota > Viridiplantae > Streptophyta > Pinopsida > Pinales > Pinaceae > Picea > Picea mariana. The sequence continues at coordinate 23,633 of JASDQU011247210.1, forward strand.
CAGATGCTCCCAGAAATTTTGTGAAATTTTTGGGAAAGTGTGTTCAGTGTATTGAAGCGGAGAAAGGAAGTTCGTCAATGCAAGCTTAAAAAAAAATAAAAAATTAAATGTTTTTATCATTAGAAATAAGAAAGAAAATGTAAACGGTTGACATTATTTTTATATGTAACCGTAATATTAGGAAGTTGGTTAGTCACCAACGAGAAAATTTTGATGAAAATGTATAAATCTAGTTTCTAAAGACTGAGAAAGGGATTTTTGATTTTTTTGGAGAAAGCCGATTGTAATAACAGTTTTCCAATCCATCATAATATAGATTACAAACGAGATTTTGAATTCTGCAAATTTGTAGCTATGTGTTCTTCAACCCTGTTTACTATAATTTATTGTATTTTTCTTTCAATGTTTTTCTAATGAATAATCAATTTGAAGTTATCTACATCTTTGATTTCTAGTTCAGATTGGTTTGGATATCAAATTATTTACAGTTTTTCCTCTGAAATTKCTATCAGTGATTTTAAGACCTGTAAATCATTTGAACCTTAATACTTAACTTTTCATTAGAAACCTCGTTTTCTTTCATTATTATCTGTCGAAATATGAGATTCTTTCTTGATTAAAGCCTCATATTTTTCTGTAGTATTTATTTGTTATTTTATGATCCTCAAATTGTTACAAATCCAGGAAACGGCCTCGAATGTATTTATGTTAGTGTTTTGAATTTCAAAATTGTTTTTCCTATTCTCATCTTTGGAAAGTTTGAAGTAACGTTTGATTAAAATTCTTTCACAAATAAATAAAGTTTTATCCTCCATGACTGTTCCAAGTAGCAGACAACCCAACATTGAACCCGGCCTTCAAGATCAAACCAGTATTGCCTTGAATCTATTTAATACCATCTTACAAACAACAACTAACCGGGTTGAGTTAGAACGTTCATGGGCTTCTATTGAGAGAGATATTAGCATCCAAGAACAATAGGAAGCAAGACAGAGATAGTTGAGAAATTGATTATGCTTCACCCTTCCTTTTAAATTCTTATTCTCAAATTATTCCTTTGACATTTATGGATTCCTTGACGGTATACTTTACATCCTTAAAGTATAAACTCAGGAACAACATATCCAACCCTATATGCGACTGTAAGTGAAGCAGCTCACGTACAGGCACGCAAAAAATAAATTCTAAGGTTTCTAACTCAAATTTTGGCTTGTCCTTGGCAATATGGTTCTTGAATGGAGAGAAAGAGAGCACGAGGAGGTCGATTCTACTATGGATCGAGATATAGAGGCCCAAATGGACTTAAAGAGATTCAACTTATATAAATTTTGGGCACTCAAAGGAATGAGAGCCCAGATGAGGTTGCTCGAGATGTTTGTGGGTTACTGGGACCCTGAGAGTGAAAGATTCAACCTCGATGGGCAACCATTGAAGATTGAAGTAGAGGATAAATACTTTTTGACTGGTCTATCATGCTGGGGGGAGGTTGTAAACCTCAAATCACGGGGATCAGGGAGTAGAATGAAAATAGAGGAGTACATCGACGCCCACTATGTAGTAAGGAATATGAAGGTAGGGAGTCAACTCCCTATCCAAGCGATAAACAATCTTAGCTTGAAGATTGTTGTTCTTGTAATGACCAGGATCATAGGTTCGGCCTCATTGCACCAGGCATCAAGATCACTCATGTTATATGCAGTGCAGTGTATGAGAACCACAATATATGACTGGTATACCTTACTAATGGAAAATATGAAGAGCCAGTTGATAGAGTGAAAATAGGGGAGTAAGAGGAATTTTGGTTTTGTCTCTATCATATACAGTTTCTTCTTCAAGTGGGTTCCAAGTTTGGGACCTAGAGTCAAGATTCTTCCGAGAGGACCTCGTGATCCATCCATGGCATGGTTGACCGAGGTAATGAGGTGGGAGGGGG
>JASDQU011247211.1:7015-17388 GCA_032191745.1 Picea mariana
CATCAGAACACCATATGTGACACATGAATAATGTCAGTCCTTCCAAATGTTGAAAGTCACACCAAGGGCTACAGGGACCATTCTTCTAATAAGGTCACTACATGTGCCATATAAGAATGTCAGTCTTGAACCTATTTATTTAATCAGGTTACCATATGTGCCATAGATAAAATTCCAGTATTGTACCAACCTCCCTAATTAGGTCACCATTCATTCCATAAGGGGTGGACCATTCATATTGGTCAGGTCACAATCTATGCCACAAGAGAATGTCAGTCCTGGACCATTTTCTACAGAAAATGTCAGTCCATGATACATCAACAACTTATCCAACCTGGACCATTTTCCAGAGCGACAATGGAAATCCAATAACACACTAACTATCCACAATTCAATAATACAAACACTTCCTCTCGACCAAGGGAGTAATCTCCACAAGCCCCAACTTATCCCTAAAGTATACAAACTTCCCTTTGGACAAGGGATTCATTAGAATATATGTTATCTGCTCATCAATGGATATGTATTGGACCTTCACTTCTCCCTTCTTTTGGAACTTTCTCACCAGATTTGTGCCATTAACATTTCTTTTGATCACCCCCCCTTTTTACTTTTCTTGATAATAAGCCACCTATTACCATATATTTTAAAATAGCATTTGATCCATGCTATGAATTTTGAACACCCCGATTGGATAGCAGATCCACTACCATATTCTTCCAGTAAATGTTCCATCCAATACAACCACATATAGCGAGTGATACCAAGAAGAAATTCAGCACACACTAATTAGGAGTGAATATGATTATCACATAGAACGCTCTCACTTGACCAATTATCACAAGTACAAACTTTGATTTACAACAACACGTTATTATGAGAGCCCAACGATCAACACCAACACAACACAACTCCCACTGCATCACTCACAACTACACAACATTTGATCTATGCCATTAACACCTTTATTAGATAGTAGATCCAACATAGCCACTTCAACACATACCAACAACTCATGCACTCAGTCGATGGATGGTCACCTCTTTTCCATCTCGTCTTTAAGCATGAAACATTCTTGGTATATGATGCACTACTACATATGGGAAAACATATAAATGTTATGGTATTTTCAAGTAGAAAACTTACCCATGGATTTATAAATCCCAATGAAAATTTCTGAAGATTAATGTACCCATCCTCATCCAAGTCCATCACCCAGATCATATGTTGAATTTGTTCCTTTGTAGCTCCAGTAGCACCTAAGCTAAGCTAGGATTCCATTTCCCTTTCATTTACCTGGGCTCTCTCGTGAGGGAATCAAGTCCAATCTCGCTCTGATACCATGTTGAATTTTTATATGAGATGACATGTGATATCGATCCATTATTACAATGATGGGTGTACCATATATAGAGAGAATATGGTGACCATCCATGAAAGGATGCATCCCTTGGATAATAAATAACTACTTATTTACTATATATATATTTAATATACCTTATATTATAAATATAATAATTATATTATTAATTATTAATCTAGGAGAATTTATAATCTAGGTGGATATCAGTGGCCACCCACCTATTCCACTGGCTCAAAAAACAATTTTCCACCTTGGCAGTTATTCGGTAGTTTTTCGGGTTACAAACTTCTGGGGCAGTTTTGAGGCCCTAAACAACGTTTTTTGGGGATTTGGGGCCCAATTGATTGTTGAAGGTACTGACCTGGGCCAGTCAAAAATTGTTCTTCTCAGTTAGGCCTTTCCAACGGGCTATCATGCGCCTAAAATGGAGATCGTATGCAAATGTTACAACCCCGGGAAGTTGATGTACTAACTTACCCAAATGGGGCCCACATGACTTTTGGCGCTTCATCTCCTAGGGTTAGGTTTTTGGATGTATAGGGTCTTTGAAATTCCTGTTTATTGTAAAAGGACTTAGAGCCTCATTGTAACTATCTTCTTACGAATGATTACAACCGTCACATCTCTTCTCAGAGATAAGCCACCACCATTCCAACAAGCTTATTTTTCACTGCATTTTACAGTTTCAGCTTATTTTCTTATTGAATAGAAAACTAGTCTTACTGTATCTCTGTTATTTTGTGTTAAGCATATTTTAATAATCTGTATTCATTTCATTCAGCTCATAAAATCTGGATCAGTGGTATCAGAGCGGTTTTTTGCTTGTCGTTTTAATGCATGTCCCCAATGAGGTCAGGGTACAAAGAATTGGGTCTCGAGCTTGTTTCTCTTGAGGACAAAATCTCTCGCACACCCAAGTGACCTCTCATGGAAGGAGAAAAGAAAGATGATGGGATAGGATATCCTTTCAAAATTTTTCTTGAGGAATCCCTCACGCAACAAAGGAACGAGATGATGGATAGTTTCGCGCAAATCCTTCGACGACTACCAACAGGCAACACATCTTACTCGAGTGAAGGCGTCGCCCCCTTCAATGTACAAATCAACTTCGATATTCCTATATTTGAAGTTCAGATATACACATATGTTGTAGACAAATGGTTGAATCTACTAGAAGGGTATTTTTCTGTCCATAACTTTTCGAATAGAGAAAATATCACTTTTTCACTCCTCAAAGTCGTTCCCCATGTCAAAGATTGTTGGGAAAATTTCTGTGAGAAAAAGGAAATGCAGGAACCCTCATTATTTACAATCAAAACCACTTACCACTTAGTAATCCTTCATGGATTCTATTAAGGAACAATACTACCTTGTCAGAAGTACCAAATGGACCACATTGCGGCAAGAAAAATACCAAGCAGTGCTAGAGTTCACAAATATCTTCCATACATTGCGCACCAAGATGGGTATCAAAGTTTCAGAGCGACATATAGTGCCTAAGTATTGTAGTGCTATGCATAGATGAATCCATACCGAAATGGAAGTTCTGGATATCTCATCCTTGGGTGTGGCCTACCGATATGTCGTCAAAATCGAGCATAATCTCAAAGAAAAGACACGACAATTTGGGCCTGGGAAATCCTCACAACAAAATACAGGAAAGGGCAACCCAAACCCATAGAACAAAGGACACCAAAATACAATAAAAGATACTTGGAAGTGGTACGACTTCGATAAGAGCCCTTGGCATAACGCTGCTAACTGCCTCTCAAAGAAGTCGCTGGTGGCCGAAGTGAAAGCCTCTAAATTAGATGTAGGTTCTGACTTTGAGTCAGAACCAGAAAGGGGAAGATAGATCATTGACGCAGAACCCAGTGCCACCATTGCTACCACCAAGCTCCAGCCTGGTGAACCAGACGAGCCAAAAGAAGCAGAGAGCCTCTTCCATTCACAAATGTGGGTAAAAGGAACCTCACTGTACTTCATCATTGATAGTGGTAGCCAGAAGAACATCATCTCAACAGAGGTCATCAAGCGACTGGCCCTGCCGACAATGCCGCACCCACAACCCTACACCATTGGATGGCTCCACCAAGGAAGCGATCTCCACATCAACCAACAATGTAGAATGTTGTATGACATCAAGCCCTTGAAAGACGAGGTATTGTGTGATGTTTCTCCTCTCAAAGTTTCTAATGTTCTTTTGGGCCAACCTTATTTCCTTGATCTCTTCCAAGCAATGCAGGAAGGTCATCTCTCAGACCGAGAAATTTGTCTTCTTCATGATTCACTCTCAGAGTGAGAGAAAGATCGCAGCCACATCCAGGGCCTCCGTGGCTGATCTCTCCACACAACAGAAGCAAGTGGATAAGGTTGTGGAAGAATACTCAGATATCTTCTCCTCTTCTACCAGGTTACCTCTACACTATCAGGTCAAGCATGCCATCGATCTAACCCTAGACACATATCTACCCAATGGGCCTGTCTACCACTGCTCTCTATTAGAAAACAGAGAGATCAATAGGAAGATCCAAGAACTCCTCCACAAGGGTCACATTCATCCCATCTCATCGCCTTGTGGGAGCCCAATTGTGTTGGTGCAGAAGAAAGACAGGACCTAGAGACTTTGCATTTATTACCGAGCCCTAAATAAAATCAGAGTCTGAAATGGGTACCTGATTCACCGAATCGATGAACTCCTTGATCAACTCACAGTGGCCAAAAACTTCAGTAATATTGATCTGAAGTCTGACTACCACTAGGTCCCAATAGAACAGGCAGGTGTATGAAAGGCTGCCTTCAAGTCAAAATAAGGTCTTTTTGAATGGTTGGTGATGCCCTTTGGTTTGACAAATGCTCCAACTACTTTTGTGAGGATGATGGAGGATATCCTATGACCTTTCACCAATAATTTTTTAGTGGTGTATCTGTATGACATCCTCATCTACAACAAGACTTGGGTGAAACACTTGCAACATATTCAGCAGGTTCTGCACACCCTGCGACATCACAAACTATATGCAAACTTGGAAAAATGCTCCTTCAACATGGACAGGGTGCATTACTTAGGCTACATCATTGATCAACATGGTGTGCATGTGGATCTATCCAAGATCTAGGTCATCCATGACTGGCCAGCGCCAACCACACTCAATGAACTTCGGAGCTTCTTGGGCCTTTCCAATTTCTATCACAAGTTCATGTTGGGATTCTCTCATATCACATGGGCCCTTAGCCAAGTAACCAAGGGTGTCGGTAAGACAAAATTTGTGTGGGGCCTGTCCCAACAACAAGCCTTCAATGAATTAAAGAAGCGTTTATGCTCATCCCCGGTACTTTCATTACAGGACTTGCAACATCCCTTTGATATCGAGATAGATGCTTCATACTATGTTGTGAGCGTCGTTCTCACTCAACACGGCCACCCCATGGCATATCATAGTGAGACACCATTAGATGTTGTCCGTAAGTACCCTACTTATGACAAATAAATGTACTCCATTGTGCAAGCCTGCCACCAGTGGAGACATTACATTCTTAGGAAGGAGACAGTCATTCACACTGATCACAAGCCACTACAGTTCTTGCAAAACTAAGGAAAATTGCATAATGACTGCCATCAGAAGTGGTCAACATACTTAAAACAGTTCCACCTCAATATCAAGTATAAAACAGGAAGTACCAACTGAGTTGTTGACTGCCTCAGACGACCTCCAGTCGTGACACTCACCAGGGTGCTAGATTCTTATAGTCACGAGACCTCTGGATGGCCCCACCTCTACGGGACAGACCCTGACCTCTCCACCACATACCAAATGTTGGGTGCCAACTCAGTGGTCACTAATTTCCATCTTCAGGATGGGTTGTTGTGTCATCTAGGCCATCTCTGTGTTCCATCAAGAAAGTGCATGAATCTTATTTGGGAAGCTCACTACAGTCGGGTGGTAGGACACTTTGGCATCGAAAAGACAATGACAGTGTTGCAGAAACATTTCTATTGGCTGAAACTTCGATAGGATGTCGGAAAGTATATCAGGTCCGTTATTGCCAAACTGACCACTAAGAAATAGGGCATGTACACCCCTCTACCTACTCCTAACAGGCCATGGGAATCCATATCAATGGACTACATGTCGGGCCTCCCATCCACCAAGAGGGGAAATGAATGTGCTTTTGTGGTTGTTGATCGCTTTTCCAAGATGGCGATTCTAGCCACCTACACGAAGAACATATAAGTAAAATCCACTTCCAAGATCTTCTTTGAACAAGTATGGGTACATTTTGGGATCCCACAAACCATTATATTAGACCGTGATAGTTGGTTCCTCAGCTCATTCTTTTCGATCCTCTGGTCACTGCTGGATACCAAGCTCACCAAATCCACTACCTTCCACCCCCATACATATGGCCAAAATGAGGTCGTCAATCGGATGGTCATACATATCCCACACATATACAATTCAAAACACCCCCACACATGGGATAAGAGTCTTCCCTATGTCCATCATAGCTACAATCGAGCCCTCCATACGAGCCCTGCATACCTCAACTGGACACAACCCCTTTCAGGTGGGGTTGGGATTCCAACCATTGGGCCCCATGGATGTCGCACTACCCCTGGTGACCACCTCAACTGAATCATCCCTTGCTCCACCAGAAACTGACAAATCCACCCGGTTCAATGAGCGGATCCATCACATCTACCAACAGGCTCAGGATATTCTACAGAAGTCTAATGCGAAGTAAAAACAACGCCATGGTCAACATCGAGGTCCACATAAGTTTTAGGTGGGTGACAAAGTTTGGTTTCATTTGCATAAAGAACGCCTTACAGGGCCCCATCAGAAGCTTCTCCCACTCCTTTATGGGTCGTAAACCATCACCGAGGTTGTGGGTGACAATGATTTTGAGCTCAACATTCCCCCCTTCCTTGGTCTGCATCCAGTCTTCAATGTGACTCTCCTACGGCCATATTTCCCACCATTATTAGACACCTCAGAGATATAAGAGCAATTGACACCAGCATAGCTCAACCCTGACTGCATGCAACATGAATCCAATGATCAGATTTTGGACACATAGATCAAGGGCACTCGACAACAAAGGATCTAGATTTATCGAGTCGTCAAAGGAGTGCATCTCCTGCACCAAGGAAAGTGGCTCTCAGGGCCAAATTCAACAAAAATTTCCTCAAATGATGGGGGAACTCAACACAATGGAGACCATTTCTTCCTAAGGAGGGAGGATTAATCCAGGTGGATATTGATGGCCACCCACCTATTCCACTGGCTCAAAAAATAGTTTTCCACCTTGGTAGTTTTTCGATAGTTTTTGGGTTCCAAACTTCCGATGCCATTTTGAGAGCCTAAATGACGTTTTTTTGGGGATTTGGGGCCCATGTGACTGCTGAAAAAATTGACCTGGGCTAGTCGAAAATTGTTCTTCTCAGTTAGGCCTTTTCAACGAGATATTGTGCGCCTAAAACATAGATCGTATGAAAAACTTACGACCCTAGGAAGTTGATGTACTAACTTACCCAAACAAAGCCGACATGACTTTTGGCACTTCATCTCCTAGGGTTAGGTTTTTGCATGTCTAGGGTTTTTGACATTCCTATTTATTGTAAAATTCCTTCAGAGAATCATTGTAACCATCTTCTTGCGAATGAGCGCAACCATCACATCTCTTCCCAGAGATAAGCCACCACAATTCCAACAAGCTTGTTTTCCACTGCATTTTACAGTTTCAACTTATTTCCTTATTGAATAGAAAACTAGTTTTATTTTATCTCTATTATTTTGTGTTAAGCATATTTTAATAATATGTATTCATTTCATTCTTATCATAAAATATGGATCAATTTCTTCCTGATCCTTCCCAAACATAAACACTCCCTCTTAGTGAGGGGGACATTCTACATCATTCCAAGCTTGTCTCTAAAGTATACAAACTTCGCCCTAGACTCATGACACTCATCTATCAGTCCTTAAAGATGTTTCTCTCCCACCTGAATTGAGGGGAAACTCCCTATGTGAATCTCCCTCTAAGATAATTGAATATCTTTGAGATATTCTCCTATTTTTCATTGGTATTCCTCGACTTCCAGAATCTTCTTCTCTTCTAGGAAAGGTTGTCTAGAGGAAAGTTCCTTCCATAGCTACAAAAACATCAACACATCTAACTCTGGATGATATGTTGTGCTAAAATTAATATTTTGTTGGATAATTTTTTCATTGATGTCAAATAAAGAGACATAGAGGTGTCAAATATAATTGTAGATGCCATTACAGATAGGGGGAGATCATTGTCACTAAAAGTGAAAAGATAAAGCAAGTTGAGAATGTCCCTATACATCAATATATTTATATATGTAGATAAAAAATAAACGAGGTATCTACCAGTGTTCTCATTGACCAGGTTGTAGAAGATAGATGATACAGAGGAAGAAAAATAACAAAAGGCCTTGTTACGGGGAACTTGAGGGCCCTATTGGAAAAAATACAATATCCCACATGCACAAAGGAAATTGAGTTCGATAGGTTTATAACCAAAATGTGAAATGTCTTAGTTTGAATGAAAACATAAGAGCCATGGAAAAGTCAGAAAGGCGTTAACTTTTATAACGTGGGGCCCGGTGTTGTCTCCATGAGATATCTTGAAGACACATCAATGTTACGTTCCATGTCAATACAATTCCATGTCAATCTAGAAGTGCAGATGAAGTCGTTGGATCAAGTTTAGAAGGATTATGTAAAAGTCCCAACAACCAATGGTGGGAATAGATTTGGCCATCCATTTCATATCTAGATCGATGGATAAAATTCGTATTGATCTATGTGGATATTGATGCCCACCGACCTATTCCAACTAGCTCAAAATAGTCTTCTGGCAATTTACTATTTTTAGTAGGTTTTCGGTTCCTAAACTTTCGGGGTCATTTTGAGGGCCTAAATGAATTTTTTTTTGGATAGAGAAACTCAATGAAATCCAAAGGATTTTATTGAGCCCCCAAAATGACTCTGCTCGAGGATACCTTTCCAACGAGCTATCATGCGCACCAAACAAAGATTGTATTCCAAAGTTACTCCCCCAGGAAGTTGATACAACAAACTACCCAAAACGGGTTCCACAAAGCTATTGGCTTTTCATCTTCCGGGGTTAGGGTTTTGGATTTTATTTATAAAAAAAGGATTTTGGAGCATCATTGTAAAATCATCCTCTTGCGAATTTGATTAGTCGTCACATCTCTTCTCAGAGATAAGTTTCCACAATTCTAGTGAGTCTTTCACTCTGTATTTCTACATTTTTGTACATTTCGCTCATTAATAGAAATTGTGTATCACTGTATATTTGTGTTTATGGTTTCATCTATGATATATTTATGTTATATTATTGTATATCTGAGATATCTCTGTACATTTATTTATTATATCTCTTCTCTCATTTCGTGCCAAAAAAAATCTGGATCAGTGGTGTTAGAGAAGGCTTCTCTTGATCATTTTTCAGTGCATGTCCTTGATAAGGTCCGAATATAGCAAGTTGGGTCTCGAGCTTGTCTCTCTTAGGGACAATCTCTCTCCAAACCCAAGAAAACCTCCATGGCAGAAGAAAATAAAAAGGATAGAGGAGAGGATTCTATTAATCTGTTGCTTGAGTAAACTCTCACATGACAGAGGGACGAAATGATGGAGAATTTTACCCACATACTTCAATGCTTGCCGATAAAAACCAACATGTCTTCATCAAGCGACCACTTTGGACACACCTCACCTTTCAAGGTACAAGTTAATTTTGATATTCCCATATTTGAAGGATAGATAGATGCAGATTCCCTAGAGAAATGGTTAAATCTACTAGAAGGTTATTTCTCTGTTCACAATTTCTTCGACAAGGAAAAGATCACCTTCACACTCCTTAAGGGTCTCCCCCATACATTGGTGGGAAAATTACTGGGATAAAATTTCCACAGAAGAGTCTAGAATATATGGGGTCGAGCCCACTTGGGATTTTTTTGTGGAAGCGGTCAAGGAACAATATTACCTTGTTGGTAACTATGACAACTAGTAATGATATGGACCATACTGCAATAATAGAGGGGCCAAGAAGTGCCACATTTCACTGATACCTTCCATACCTTGCACACCAATATGGGTATCAAATATTATGAGTGGAATTTGGTTCTGAAATATCGTGGGGCTATACACAAATACATCCAAACTAAAATGGAGTTTCTCGACATCTCATTGTTGGGAGATGGCTATTGATATGTTGTCAAAATAGAGCATAAATTTAGGCACTATAAAAAACAGGATTTTGGGTCTGCAAATCCACAACAACCAAAGTATGATAAATACATCCCTAAAAAAGAACCTCCTGAAAACTAGTCCAAGCCACAAGAAAAGAAGGGTCACGGGAAGAAAAAGAAAGACACTGGAAAATGGTATGATTTCCATAAAATCCACTGGCACAACACTGATGAATGTCGCTCAAAATAGTCATTGGTGGCTGAGATCAAAGACAATGGTCTAGACCCTGATTCGAAATCTGATTAAGAAAATAATGGAAAAAGAAAGATCATTGATGTAGACCCCACTGCCAGTTTCGTGACCGAAACAATTCAACTAGAAGAACCAACAGGTTTTGAAGAGGGGGAGCTCCTTTTTCATTCACAGATGTGGGTGAATGGGACTCCGCTGCATTTTATTGTTGATAGCAGAAGCCATAAGAACCTCATCTCATCATAAGTCGTCAAACAGTTGGGATTGTCGACAACACCACACCTACAACCATACAATAATAGGTGGCCTTGCTAGGGATGAGATATTTGTGTCATTCAACAGTTTCAATTTTCATATGAAATCCAACCCTTCAAGGATGAGGTATTATTTGATGTTGTGCCACTAGATGTCTGTGATGTTTTCTTGGGCCAGCCATATATGTGGAAGCGCCATGCTATCTATGAGTCTCAACCTCATAGTTTCATTGTTACTCTAGGGGTCATATCTACATG
>JASDQU011247213.1:498-10600 GCA_032191745.1 Picea mariana
TGGGGTGTAAATACTTCATGGGGTATAAACATGGCTGAAAGCAAGGACCTCTGAATCAGGAAGATAATCAAGCTCCACAACCAACAGTTCACCCCAGTGTGGGACTACGTCCACCAACAAATTTTTCTTCTTTATTAGTCTTCAATCTCTTACATCCATCTGTTCCTGTGCACTAAGCCACAGAGCTAAGCTTTGCATTGGACATGTGATCTTCACACTAAATGCCAGATCCACCTTCCCAAAATCAGGTCAAGGCACATAGCCAACTTCTCTCTCAAGCATAGAGCCTTACATACATGTTATATTTTACAAAGCAACTCAGAACTACTTGCCTCTTGCACTTAGCTACATACTACATTGCTTGCACTAAGAACACCCTCCTTCTACATTACATTCCTTCCTATATATACTTTTACATCCCTTACAACAAGGCCTAATCATGGGTAAACCCATGGGCCGACATCCAAAAATCCCTAATGAACCCCTTGCTAGGTCCAAAAAATAAGTGAGATCCCGCGATCTCAGCTCCACCTAGGCACTCCATCTTCGACTAGCATGTCAAAGTAAAAAAATGGTCAAACTTGACCAATGTTTCCTCAAAACTTGGTCGAGGGTCAATAGGACCCCAACACTCACCTGTGACTCATTCCGAGTCACTTAGATCTGGGAAACACTTCTTTGAAGGCCTCAATATTAGCTCGAGTTGCCTTGACCTGATGCTTCACCTGAGCCTCCTACTCAACGAGCTCCTGGAATACTTTCTCGGTAACAGTCCCTTCCAGGCATTGTTCCACTGTCGCAACCACTTGGTCTACCTGCGAGCCTTGTCCTTCAATCTCTTCAAACACCATCCAAGCTTTGTCCTGCACCGGTTGTAGCCTCTGTGTGACCTCCATGACTCTGCTCTGGATGGCTGTAATCTATTGTTGGGTTGCGCATTGTTCTTGTGATCTCTTCATTCTCTCAACTGTAGTGAGTTAATTCATCGGCGCTTGAACTGTCAGTGCCTGTTGTTGCACCTCCTATAGCTGCACTTCCAACTTCCTAAGTTTTGGGTCTTTTGTGAGGCATTCGTAAGTCTGGGCACTTTTGTTGCTTAGATACTTTCATTATGAGGTGAGGACTCTAATTATTTCCACTGTGCTCTTAGCAGCTTCCTCCCTCTGGACGCACACTTCCTGCGGAGTGTTTGAAACTGCTTAGGCATCCAACTCCGTTACCCTTGCTTGAAGTTGTTGGATGGCCTCAGCGAGCTTCGTCACCTGCACCTCAACTACCTCATGTTCCTCCTATGCCAAGCCTGACATAGAGTGAAGTGTTTTTCTCACCACTTCTTTGACTACAGTATTCTCTATGAGCAGCTGGTCCTTTTCCTTCTGTATCTTTTCCTTTTCTTCATTGAGCATCGCTCAGAACTCATCCTTCTCATTTTCATACGTAGTTACATAGTACAGCGCAACTGGTAGTTGCTCCAATATCTCCTCTTTTTATTTTTTCAGGGCTTATGTGGCCTGTTCCTTTTCTTCTTAGATTCATTGAAGCCGAGCCTCTATTGCATCTACCAATATTCGAAGTTAGGCTAGTTCATCCCCCAACTCTGCAGTCTCTGACGAGGAGTGTGAAGTAGGTACTAAGCAACTAACTTGAATATTTCATTGTATCTCCTTCAGCGCCTTCTCAATTCATACATACAACTCTTTCTTCTTCATGCCATATCTCTGTAAGATGTCCTCAAACACATTTTCCATCACTCCACGGACTAGACTAATGTCATCCTCCATGAGCGTAGCCTCTAGCTGGGGCTTACTTGTGTGAGTCTTCTTTCTTGTTGAGGGTTTCTGTGGAGAACCATTCCTCTTCTTCGATGTTTCTGTCTCGGTAGGGGGGTCCCTCGGTAGTGTAGCTTCTTCTTATCCTTGTTTTTATCCTTCTTTCCCTCCTACTTCTTGATTTACATAATCTCCTCCTCCACCTGTGGGCGAGACAGGTCTACTTTCTTCCAAGGTACTATCCTCCTCATCAGTCTCTATGTCTTGGACTTCTTCCTTTTTCTTCTTCTTCTTCATGATGGTCTGTCTAACATGCTTGGCCTGGGTGAACAAGGGGATTTCGATGATGTTAGGATCAGAGAGTTCTGCATCATCAACCAGTACAAGGAACTCGGCCAACCACTCCTTCATGATCTATTCCATGTCTTCGTCGGTTAGCTTATAATAGGACTGTAACTTCTCCTTTCCCTCATCCCTGCACGCGGTGATATAAATGAAATTTTGATCTATGCAAAACTTAGCTAATGATCTATACTGGTGCAATGTTTGTGGATTCATGCATGGAAAACATTCTATGGAAACCTTTAACTGCTAATAATAGGCATGGAATACTGCGTTAGACTGCCACTACTTTGACATATCATTTGTGTACCATAGAGTAGAGAACTTCACGACTAATGGATCCAAAGGTTCAATCTCTAGGAAGGCATCTCCTTCCAACATTTTCCAAATGACAAATGCGATCAACACAAGCAACCAACTAAAATGGAAATCGTATCCTTGATCCTGCACTTCGCGATAGTCTTTCTCAAGCTCGTTGACGAGGTAGCTCACCCAATTCATTTTCATCCCATCCACACACTTCCCTGTGAGGTCCACCATAAACTCAATGAACTATGTGGGGTGGTTCTTTCTGAAGAGATTGACAGCTATGAGTTGGCAAGCTAGGTGCACTACGCCATCCTGGATAGAGGCTACCTTGTAGCCTCACTTCCCCTTCTCAACTTTGTCGTATGCCTGCTTAATGTGTTGTATCAGGGAGTGGTTTGAAGCCTTCCTTGGGTAGAACTGCTGAGGGTCGGGTCCCTGCATGCTCAGTCCTGTGATCAGGTGGATCAATGTCGGATCCACAGTAATGTGCCTGTCGAACCATAGGTATCCTCCATGATAGCATGTCAAGAGGAATTTAACACAAGCGTTAACCTCCTGATTTCAGCCAAAGTGAGGAATCTTTATGACATTCAATATTATGGACTATGAGAGCTCCTTAATCCATGACTGGGAGACTATACGAGGCTTCTTCCTAGTCATCTTCATCAAATATCTATGTGGTGCGAGCATCGTGTAGTTCTTTCTGTCTCCAAGGTTGAAATCATTGTTCTTCAAGGATGGGATCTGTCCCAATTGGCTTCCTTCTATGCATTTCCCCTTTGGGATGTATGAAATGTTGTCGTGGTTAACCGTGCCAGATAAAGGCATGATGTAATCAGGTAAGATCGACAAGATCTGATTGGCATTAGATAGATCGTTGTGATGCTTACTTCGCTTATCAGTAGTGGGGTTGACACGTTTCGAGCGACGTCCAGTCGAAGGGGAATCTTTCAATCCCCTGGTCAATGATGCCTGTACTCCCTTAGACATAGCTTTATCAGTCATAAACTTCTTCAGAAATTCTTCAACAAATTTCTCTATCTCGGTGCACTCGGACAACATTCTCACTATGATCAAATAAGTCGGGGTAAGTGAATAGATAGCGGGGTAAATAACATATGGAGAGGTCTTATAGCATATATCGACACACACAATCACTTCATTTCTTGTATCATATAATCATAGGTAGCAAAAAGTGTTCCCGACGCAGCGTCCGATGGGTTAAGTAAGAAAGTTTCGTAACGGATTCCTCCAATGAACAAGAATGCCTCAATTAATGTGAATTCATCCTTTATGGCACGGTATCAACATCTAACGATGATCCATCCACCCATAAATGCATTTCCTATCCATTCTGGAGTGTTGTTCTAACGGTCGGTGTGCCTCCAATGGTCATATAGCTTTGCCATGGTGAAGTCCCATTCTCTACGATTATGTTGTTCCGGCGAGGTTAAGAGCCTACAAACTTGCCTCCTGCGAAGTTCCAATCTGTGAAACTTTCCATATTTTCTCTGTAAATTCTTGTAGTTTTTCCAACTTATCCTTCTTCTTACTGATATTCCTTTCCTTCTTTCTTATGATCTTATTCTCTCTAACTCTTTCTGGATTTCTCTTTCCATTCTTATTCTTATATTCTCTTATCGAAGTGACTTCACACTGCTGATGTGCTCTCAAAGGGTTCAAAATTAATATCCCTTCCCTTACTGATTCCTGGGTGGATATACTTTCTTCTTGCATGGATAGGTCCTTCAATCATTCTTGCACTCTTACAACTATTTCTCTTGCCTTCTACTGCTTCGACTTATCCTCTCGTTTTTCTATCAGTCGATCTACTTTTCTAGCTATGAAGTCCCTTAGTTCTTTCTTTTTCTTTTCTGTAGCTTCTTCCTCTGATTTACTTCTAATCTAATCTTTATCAATCCAAGTCTTTCTTAACAAAATAGGGAATGGGGTGATGTTCTCAACAAAATTAATAACTTCAAATTCCTCTTATGTCAATGTTCCACAGATGATAACAGGTTTATTAGCAACTCTTCCACACAGGGTTATCATGTTTCCTTTAAACAAGTCTATTCTTCCCAATGAAGGTATCACAGTAAGCTTCCCCAAGAGTTCACAAGTTCTTTTTGTCATAATATTCACGTGTGTCTCCTAATCCAGGACACAATCTATGTCGAAATCTCCTATTCTTGTATCTATGCGTTGTTTTTCTTTCATGATCTCGGATAAACTGACATCTTTATGATCATCCATTACTTCTTTTAACTGTACTAATGTAGTCTGAACTTTGTCTGATTCTTTCTCTTGATGGTTCTTTAACATGCCCTTATTCTCTTGACTCATGTTCATTCTTTCAACTTTAGCAATCATTCTTGGACAATCCTCAACTTCATGACCAACAATTTTACAACAAAGACAAATTGGACCTATACCAGGGCATTCCTTAGCAATATGTCTCGGTGTTCTACAGTTATAACATAATGTCAATCCTCTCTTTCTCTTAAATTTTCCCCAAATTCTTCTGTACTGTGCACTAGGATCACAGTGCTAAGGCTGTAATCTGCAAAAAATATTTCTAGGTTCCTGCATCCATTCATTAGTCCAAAAATGATTTCTATGCATGGGAATAACATAGGTTTCTTTATTTCTATCAAATTTATTCATATCAACTTTTTCTTCCAACTGTACCCTAGCTTTCAGACTAGGACAAAATCTATCAAACATACCTAGATTCATGCTTTTGAAACAAAAATTTCCACTTATCTTACTCTATCCAAGCACAAATCTTTACCTCTTTCAAGATCTTACCTCTTTTCTTTAGATCAGGTTTCTTTCTTAGCTTCGTAAATCAAGTAGAATATTGTGCACTACAACAAAAAATCTATGCACAGAGCTTCTCTTTTCTTTACTTCAGTTCCCAACAATCACAGTTTCAGGTCCTGATAATGGAACCATTTATTGGCACAGGGGAAGACCCATGGTTCGACACTTCAACAACGCACCAAAAAACCCTAACTATTGGCCCTTTCGACAACACTTGCGAAGCAGGAAAAGTCTCACCCGAGGTAGAGGCAGGGGGGTTACAGGACTTAGGTGTCTGTAACCAAGCTGGGACATAGATCTGCGATTACAACACTTTGCAGGGTACTTAGGAACAATATTTATTAATTCATTCACATCGCAGATCAAACCCTAAGTACATTTCAATGCAGTAATAATAAAAAAATACACATCACACTTAGCATCATAAGTCAGATCTAACACATTCAACATATACAAAGAATTAAACATTCATGGATCTATATATCATTCATAATAGTCAATGCACTAAGAAAATTCACAGCAGAAACATTACATCACAAATCAAACCATCAACACAAGATTTACGTCGTTCACCCCAGTCTGGGGCTACGTCCACCAACAACTTCTTATTTATTAGTATTCAATCTCTTACATCCATCCACTCCTATGCACTAAGAAATAGATCCAAGCTTCGCACTGGATAGGTGATCTACGCACTAAGCACTAGATCCACCTTCCCAAAATCAGGTCAAGGCATAGATCCAACTTCTCTCTCAAGCACAGAGCCTTACATACATGTTTTGTTGCACAAAGAAACTCAGAACTACTTGCCTCTTGCACTTAGCTACATACTACATTTCTTGCACTAAGAACACCCCCCTTCTACATTACATTCCTTCCTATATATACTTTTACATCCCTTACAACAAGGCCTAATCATGGGTAAACCCATGGGATGATTTCCCAAAACCCTAATACAAAAACCCTAATGAAGTCATTGCTGGGTCCACAAAATAAGTGAGATCCCACGGTCTCAGCTTTGCCTGGGCGCTCCATCTTCTACTAGCCTATCGAAGTACAAAAGTGGTCAAACCCGACCAATGTTTCCTCAAAACTTGGTCGAGGGCCAACATGTAATACAACATCAATGTAAAAATATTCTTCATTCTTTAGATCACGCTGCAAATATTCATGGAAGGCATGCACCCTTGAGCCAAAAGAAACAATATTTTTTGAAACCTCTCATGCCTCTATGATCAATGCCATTATTTTCTTAATATTTCTTTCTACATAGCTCCTATTTGATGTATGTAGGCTTAAATATCCTTTCAATTTAATTAGTGTGGCGGCTATGACTATTGACAAAGGACTGGCAAGAAGTGGAAGAAGAATTAAGGCATATTCCAATTATTTAATCCTTTCTTTCAACTTCATATTTTCTACTTCTAGACCACCAATGAAATCATCAAGAGCATCCTTGATTTCTCTATGAATTTTTGAAATTTGGGAAGGTCACAAATCCTTTAGGTCAACCTCTCAACAAGATTTTCCTTTCTTATTTTTCATATCATCTTTTTCAATAATTAACTTCTTAGATTCCTTTTCGAAGACAGAACTTTGGAAATCAAATGACTCTTCTTCAGTGAAAGTCTCATTCTCAATAATCTCTAATTATGAATTTTGATGGGACGTATTTCTAGGCGGATGAATTGTGGGAAAATTTTTCTTGATATCCACCTCGAGTTCCATGTCTTCAAAAGAGAAGTTATTGATTCCATTTTCTATGTGATTCTATTCTTCCTCTTCTTTCTCAGAGGGATCTTGTGTGAGATCTCGATTTTTTCTAGAGGGGGATTCTTTTCTCCTCCGCTGCTTGAACTATCGTTGGTAACTTTCCTAGTTGGGTTGGTTGTTGGAGCATTTCTCCAAGATGTGGTATTTTTAGGGAAACAATTGGAGACTAAGAACTCTTCTCACTGGGACCCTTTCATTTCTTCTTGTAAAAATCATTAGTACTAAGTACTATTTCCAATTCACCAACATTGTGAGTAGGATAACTTAGGTTGTTATATTATTCTTCACTCAAAATAGCATGAATGAATGAATTTTTGAATCCTATTGACAACATATGTTCCATGAAGATTCTGTTAGGGTCAAACCCCTTTATCTTTTCAACATACTTCAGTTTTACATTGTGGAAGTGATTCACAAACTCATAAAAAAAATTATATTCCTGAATATAAAGTATCCAATTTTCCAACGCAAGGGGATGAATTAATTTTTCCATTTTTCATGGAAAAAGTGCAAATAGAAATTGTATCGCCTTTCCACTTCTGCGATAAACAATTTATCAAATACATAGTATGGAAAAAAACAGGGATTATCCTTGGAAACAAAAGATCCTGATAACATTGTGATTTTCCATCTGCTCTAATGTTCCCTTTTTTTCCAAGAATTTACTAGCCCGGTATGATATCCTGGAAGTATTTTTACCAAACAACAGTCATTTCAAAACTGAAACGAAATCATTGTAAACTTCATAAAAATGCAAAGAATTTTTGTGTCTCCACAATGCTTGATACCAGAAGGTAACTGGATCAAATTCACAGTTCACTCTCTTATAGATAGTCAATTTTGGAAACTGACAACAATATGCTATCAAAAATACCAAATAAGAAGCCATAAATAATTTCTTGTCCCTTTTGTAGTGTGACAATTTGGAGGAGATTTAAATGGAAATCAGTTTTCCCCAATCAAAGATAGCTTTCTCTTTAACTGTAAAATATAAAATATAAAGAACCATGTGGGAAATGGTGGTGGTTCTTTCTTGACCTTTCATCCTGGTAAACAACTAAGTGATTTCCCAAAAGGGGTTTTTAAATGAGTTGACCTAAATCATGGTTATGTCTTTTGGAAAATACGCGGGATTCTCCAAGAACTCAGGTAAGAGATCCAGGCCATTGTCATTTTTTTTCAAAAAATCTATGAAATCCTCTCCCTTAAATGTAAGTGTTGGCTCAGGGAGCTTCAACATCTTACGAAATATTTGCAGTGAAAGAGATATGGTGGAATAATCTTGGAGTTGTATGATTCACTGACTCAGTACATATTTCTCCATGCACCATGAAACCAGTTCTTTGGAGTTGTTGGTCACAAGCCCATTTTGTGGAAAAGGAATGACATGGAGGGAATGTATTTGGCAGAGAGGCATGCGAGGCACTCATGCAAGAAGATGGGAAAGAAAGACAAATGGCAGGAAAAGTAGGGGATGAAAGGAAAGAGAGCATGTAGAGGAGGAAAGCATGCAAGGCTAACATGCAAGAAGAACTAACTATGTTAGGGTTTTCGTAAGACAATGTAATGGTTGATGAGCCAAAGACACATATAAATAGATACCTAGGAGGTATAGGGAGGGGTTTTGATTATTGAGTGTTACTCACGTGAGAATGAGTAACTGGTCTGTGAAACGACTGTAATCTGATCCAATATTGTAAGTTGTTGAGCTGTGGAGGGTTAGAAGGGTAGATCTTGAGGGTTAGATCATAGGATGAGGAGCCTAGTGTGATCTAGTCTGGCTGATAATAAATCTCAACCCGAATGAGAACAAGTTGTAAAGCATGAGACACTGTAGTTTTGGAACTACCATAAAAAAAGAGCTTGAGAGCCAGTTCTTTGTGGACATAGCCCAGGAGGGGGTGAACCATAGTAAAAATTGTGTTATGTGATTGAATGTTTGTGTCTCTTATACTGTCAATAAGTAGATGTTACAGTGATGTATGAATGAATTAATGGATCTAATTAAGATACATGCATGAATGAGAATGATGGTATATTTCTCTAATAAGTAGATAGAATTCCAAACACGCAATTCACAGATCCCCATTCAGTCCTGGACCACGAACACTTGAGAATTGCAGTCACCCATTAATACTATCTCGGGTGAGACTACAAAGTGCACTCTATGTGTTGCGCTACCTTCTAGTTTACCAGGAGGGAAGATAGTTTTGGAGGCTTTGTTGGATCCCCAGTAGACCTTAACCTAGGTCAAATCATGTTAAAGGAAGAACTAAGATAAACAACCAACAAATGGTTTTGTTGCTAGTTGGAACAACATAGGATTGAGTGGTTGAGATCTGTTAAAAGAATGTTTGATCTATTGATTTTTTTTTAAAAGAATGTAAGATCTGAGACTGAAGTGTCAAAAAGAATGAAAATATAGAAGGGAATGTTTCTACCCTGGAGACCCACGAAGGAGGAAATACAGAGATGGTTGAAAACAAAGGAGCTAGAGTTTACACAGCAAGATAACAAAAACCATAGAGTAACACCACGCAAATATCTTGATAAATATGTGTTTATTAATCTGCATGACGTATTTTTCTGTGATTTTCCACACCTATTGCATGAATGGATGTTGAGGTTGAAAGACAACCACACAACAAATCAGATCTGACAGTTAGAGTGGAACTTAGTTCAGATCATGTAGTTACAATAGGTGAATAACAAATTCACCCGCACAGTAGATTTTTGGCTCGACGGTATTGTAGCATGCTTTATAACCAAATTTGCAGTAGATACCATGAAGTCGTACAGCACAACAGAACAAGATATTCTACGCAGACCTCAAGGAAGGTATATTAGATCATTGTATAATTCTATTAATATATTTCTCTATAACAAAGGTGTAATGACAATGGATTCAGGCAACTAAACTTCCCTGCGTGCATGGGGGAAGGGGGAAGAACTAACTAAAAAAGGAGAAATGAGAGAAGAGGATAATGGAAAGAAGGAGGAAGCCTTGGATCCAATCATGATGGACAACGACCAGATCAAGCGGATCATGGAAACAACTGGAAAGACACGCAGTGGAGTACCCTACA
>JASDQU011247214.1:0-23050 GCA_032191745.1 Picea mariana
CTTCTAACCACTTGTCCACTTAGTAATTTCTCCATTAAATTTATTATTTAAATAATTTCTTTTGTATCCACTTTTTCTTATAGTACACTCATCACTTCACTTTATTATTTAAATAATTTCTTCTTTGCAACCACTTTGACTACTTTGACCTTTTGGGGCTTCTAGATGACTCATGAGGGTTCTCCAACTTCACATGGTCATAACTCTCTAACCGTGAGGAGTTATGTGACGTTCCACATGCCACCAGAAATGACATGACATGTACTATCCATCTAGAATAGTATTACCTTCAAATATGTTAAAACTCATACCATTATACATCAAACAAACTTGGGTCCATTACCCAAACCTTTGTGCTACCGAACTTTCTTCAAGGGTTGACATCAATGACAACCAACCCAAATAATCAACACACGGGAGGTTGAGATATTGGTGTTGGCCCTTGGGGACTCTTTAGTTCCTCAACGTCAACAGGTGGTATGGAGAGGATTTGAGGTGTTTTACTTGGTATTGTTGGGTAATGGACTGCACCAACTTTGATGTGAACTATGCTCCCTGATCTATCACAATCTCTCTTGGAACACCAAAACGAGTAAAAATGTCCTCGAAAAGAAAATCTACCATGGATTTTTCACTAGATTGATAAAGATATTTTGCTTCTACCCATTTAGTGACGTAGTTAGTACAAACCAAAATATACCTTTTCTTTCATGACATGGGAGATATTGGCCCTACAAATTCTATAGCCCATTTTTCAAAGGA
Source organism: Picea mariana (assembly GCA_032191745.1). NCBI lineage: Eukaryota > Viridiplantae > Streptophyta > Pinopsida > Pinales > Pinaceae > Picea > Picea mariana. Next base: position 763 of record JASDQU011247214.1, read on the forward strand.
CTCAATAAGTACATGCGGCTACAAGTGCATCTTGTCAGCTTGTACTATTATTCTCATATGTTGGTGGTTGTCACAACTTCTAACATACTTTTTAGCATCTTTAAAGAATGTTGGCCAGTAATACCAATGATGAAGTACTTTGTAAGCGGTCCTTTTGTTAAGGAAGTGGCCTACGCATGGTTTGTCATGGAAATCTCGCAAGATATCAAACATCATGTCCTCTTATACACATCTCCTAATGATCAGGTATGTTCCAATACATAAAAGGTCTCCCCTAATCCACGAGTAGGTAGCACTAAACTTGACAATGTGTTGCTTCTCTCGCAAGGAAAGGTGTTGCAACAAATTCCATGTGGCCAAATAATTAGCTATGTTTGTGAACCATGGATAGTTAATAGACAATAAATAAATGTTCGTCGGGAAATTTATCATCTACAAGATTGATTTCACCTTCATTATGAATCCTGGAGAGAAAATATGCAACCAAATTCTATTTTATGGGTCTATTTACAAAACTGATATTAAAATCCTTTAATAATAACAACCATCTAGTAATCCTACCATTAGTAATTGGTTTGTTCATTGAAAACCAAATGGTGGAATGATCAGTATGGATGAATACTTCATAGCATGTTATGTAATGCCTAAGCTTATTTATGGCTTACACAACAACTAAAAATTGTTTCTCAATGACAGTGTAATTAAACTCAACTAGTGTCATATTTTTTCTTATAAAATAAATTGCATAAGACAGTTGATTCTCCTTTTGTCCTAAGATAGCTCTGAGGGTTGTGTCTGAAGCATATGTAAAAATGTGAAAAGGAAGGGCCCAATTTTGTCTCATAAGTACCGGTGTTGTAGATAGTTTTTTCTTCAAAACCTCAAAAGGAGTTTGACAATGTGAGTCACTGGAAAAATCAACATCTTTAACAAACAATTTAAATATAGGTGCAATTTTTTTAGTAAAAATTTCGATAAACCTTCTATAATAGTCAGCATAGCCTAGAAAACCGATTACCTCCTTATGTGACTGTGGTGCTAAATGGATCATGATGACTTTCATTTTGGTTGGGTCTACTTTGATACCTACACAAGAAATGTGATGATCGAGAATAATACCCTCTGTTGATAACATTCAACACTTTTCATTGCTTAAAGTGAGGTTAGTTTCTTGACATCTAATCAAAACTTTCTCAAGGTTATCAAGTGATTTTTTAAAAGTATCACCATAGACAGAAAATTCATCCATATAAATTTCTACACATTCATTAATTAAATTGGAAAAAATACCTGATATTCCTTGTTTCCACACAAATTGTAGGTTGGGAAAATCCCGACCCAACCACAAAATGGCGACAACTAAGAGAACATCTACCCACTGTCACCTTAGGCAGGTATTCACGTCACTTTAAATATGAAGTAATAACCTCAAGGGGGGGATCCTGAGTGACCCTAAGGGGAAATGAGATGAAAAGTGGTATGATAGAAGTGTATCCCCTATAGGTCAAGATACTAAGCGCGAAAAGGCTTGGGAAATATTCTTGGTGGTAGCCAATGGTTTCCAAGAGGTATGAGTACCTACAAAAGGTGAGTGTGTCTACCCAAGAAACAAGAAAAGCCAAGTTGCACGTAATATGTTAGGTGGAAAATCAAGTTAAGCTTGTTGTCCCTAATTGCAGAAATAAACAGTAATATATATATCAGCGATAAAATGATGATAAGAGTTGCAAATAAAGATGCTAAAAGTCTTGTTAAATAAGCAAGAGACAACCTAGTAAATACTAGTTTAACTCAAGAATGAAAGAGAAAGACTTTAGCTTGAAATAAGGTTGTCAGGAATAGTGTTGCAGAGATATAATTTTCAGCCTTATGGTTGTATCATTCAATTTTTTACAAAAAAGATATCAACCATCAAAACTTGCTAATAATCCACTCAAAAAGTGCGATAGGGTTAGTAGATTATAGGGGAAAACTTTTAGCAACTTTTGACGGTTGGTTTGTGAGTTATTAAGAAAGTTGAGTTAGGGTTTTTGCAGCCCTAATGGTTGTAGATGAAATGATATGACAATAGAAAGAAGAACTTAGCCAAAGGTGGTGCCCTAGTGGCTAAACCAAGCATACAAAGCATAGAATTGATTCCAATTTAGACAACCTCAAAATCCTGAGATTTCATGTTAACCAATGCAAGATTTTATTTATCCAATGCAATTATTTCTAGTGCATTTAGCTATTGGGTTATGGAGTCAAATAAATTAAGAGCTAACAAGTATTATCTCCTTGGGGGTGTAAACCCTTTTACTCCCCAATGCAAGCAATGCTAACTAGGATATACTAGGAGGGTGTAAACCTTTGTACTTCTCCTAGTAAAACCTTATGCAACAAATAATTTCTAGACAAAAAATTATAGATAATGGTGGGGTTTTAAATCCTTATACTCCCCAAGAAGTCTAGCAAATCAAAATAGTAAAAAATAAATGAATCATCAACAAGATAAAATCCTTACCTAGTCCAAGAAATGACAAGATAAACCTCCTCTTACCAAGATAAATCCACCTTAAATGCAAGAGAAAAGCTCCAAGAGAGGTAGCGCACTACTTCTTCCACCAATAGCATGAAGAAACCAAGACAAGAGAACAAGAGAGAAGAGATTTCCCAAAGAGGCACAAATTTCAGCTAGGAAGGCTTCTCACAATGGGAGAGCTATATCAAAATGAGATACAAATGATCTATATTTATACAAAATGTTTTAAACATAGTTTGTCCACATAATTTAGGGTAAACCACAAGATAAGGGGTCAACATCCCTAATATTTCCCCTTTACAAAATAATATTATTTAATTCATACATTTTCACATGAAACAAACCCTAAAACATGATGTCACCCTCCTTTTGGGTGACTTTTGGCACTTTAAGTCAAGTCGTTGAGTTTGGAGATGGGTGAGCTAAGCCTCTAAAGGCCAAGCTAGGCTTGTTCGTCCAAAATTGTCCACCAACTGGGTCCTGCAAAGAAAAATGGATACGCCCTCCAAGGATATCAAGTAAAATCATCATGATGAGTAAATCAAATAAATAAAAGATCCATCTAAGAAATTACATCCAAACCACCTCATCAAAATAAATTAATGCTCAAAGACCCTATGCAATTTTCCAAGTTTAGTTATGGGTGGGTTGACAAAACGACCTATTGGGTGAATCGTACCTCAAGTCTAGGGTGTTTCCCGAGGGGACCTCCTTCTGATTCATGTGGATGATGTGTTATGGATGAGGGGGAGATCTTTGAGCATGGGGTTCATGGCATACAAGGGGTTGTAGTGTCTCCCTTATGGGTGCCTTTGTAGAGGGTGTGTTGCACCTTCTTTTTCAATGCAACCTTTTTCCAAGCCCATTTATTGCATTTTATTCTTTAAGGATGTTTCCAGGTTGAAGCCAAGGTGGGGATTCTATCTAAGTATGAAAAAGCGTTCACACCTTGACTCTGTTGGAATATTGGTTGTTGTCATTGATGTCAACCCTAGTCATTGGTTGTAGTCATTGATGTCAACCCTAGCCATTGGCTTTTGGACCCCACTGTTGATCGAAGTAGATAGACATGAAGGAAATTACACATGCATATACAACACCCATGGATGGATATTATAATCCATGTCACTTCTAGTGGTATGTGGCACATCACGTGGATCCTCACGATTTAGGAGAAATGAATTTTTGAAGATGACAATGTAAATTGAAGCAGAAACTACATGTTGGCCCTAATGTCAAAAGGAAGTGACATAAAGGGTATAAATACATATCATTATACATTCATTTTAAACACACACAAGTTTTTTAATGAACAAAGAGATATAAGTCGAATTTCATAGGAAATATGAAGTAAAGAATGTTGAATTTAAAGGGAGGATGAAGTATTTTCGTGATGTGTTATAAGGTATGCTATTTACAGGTCATCTTACCATTTTTTCTATAAATTTGTTTCTAGAATGATTCAGATGGTGAAATTCGGATGATATTGAGAAGACATATCTAGGTACCTGTGGTAAAAATTCAAGCTCTTGATTCGCTATAATTTTGGAGATACACTATGTGGAAGATAGGGTTTTTTACTAGTCCTAAAGCTAGTCATAAACAAGTGTTCGGGTAAAAAAGTCATAACGTCTTCATAGAGAATCCAAATGAAGTGAGACAAATTGCATTGGAAATAGTATGGGTTGTAGTTTCTTGTGTAATAATTTCATAATCTTATGTTAAATATTGAGCCCAGGGCATTCTGTACAAGTTCTCTCTCCTGAATAAACCAGAATTGAATAAGGTCTACCATTTTCTCTATAACTCCTTTTATGGGAGGATTCAAGGAGTGAAACTTGGAGGAGTTTCAGAGAATACATTGAGTAATATTATCTACAATATCAGAGTATTACAATAAGTGAATAATTGCAGAAGTTTAAGAAGTCTTAGGAAGCATTATTAGGTTCTATGTGATGGTTGGTTGATGGTGATAATTTAATGTAAGGTTTTATTATCTCTCATATATTCTTGGGTGGAAGGAAGGGGAAAGGATGGAGAGTTCAACCCTCTCTTGATATTGGAGGATTGTATCTTCCTTTTGGAGGTTTATCCCTCCCTTTATATTTGGAAGTTGCAGCTTCCCTTGGAAGTCATTACTTCCCTTGAACAATAACTATTGATTATTTATCATATATTGTGAATGATGTATTGTGGTGTATTGGTGTAACTCTTCTACTATTGTTCATTTCTCATTTGATATAATTGAATATATAATCTGGTTGAAGTATAAGTTGAAAAAGTTTTTAAATTATACTTGATACTGATTCACCCCCCTCTCAGTATCAACAGACTCTACCCTGGTCACATCATGCTTCCCCAAGTTGGAAACATGTGTGGGGATTCTACCTAAGCAATAAAAACAATGCCCACACATGCTCCTCCCTGGTTGGAATTTTGTTATTAGTTATTCTTTTACGGGTCCCATTAGTTTTTAATGAGAGACATTCCATTGTCCTTAGGATCCTTCGGTGAGAATATAGAAGGTTAATGGTTTGTATTTTATCTTTTTCCAGCCACAAGCCTCTGGGCCTTCATCCCCTTATTCCCATGAAGTAAGGGAAAACCCCTTCTTGGATCAATACACTTGAAAAACCCAAAAGGTGAGGAGATGAGGGGATGAAGTGTGGAAAGTGACAAGTATGGTAGGGAATGGAAAGATGACTCGTCAAAAGGACCTCCCAGTAGCATACATATCCCTAAGGGTGACCCACTTACTAGGGTGAAATTTCAACCACCAAGGTGAAACGGGGCAAAGAGCATAATGTCCAAGCAAATGTCATAAAATAAAAAGTACTAATAGATGCAACAAACTCAAATGCCTCAAAAATTGAAATGATACTCACCATAATACCTGACTTGTACCTCATGGAGCAAGAGCCAATGTCTTGTGAAGGTCAGTTGATGTGGTGGATACCCTCATGATCAACCTGGAGCTGTTGTGGTGGCGTGGGTCTCTTTCTGTGAAAGTGGACATTGTTGGTCAAGTTGTCTTTTGGTACTCCATCTTTGCAACCTGAGGGCCTTGAGACATCATCTCCTTAGTTATTCGTAGGATTTGGGGATAACACTGCTCATTGGAATGTAATGGGAGTATTGCATAAACCAAACGGTAATACTTTGTAGGAAAATGTCCCCCAAGGTAACATGAATGTGTTTTTTTCCTGATCCTCTAGTGAAATTTGAATTTTGTTATAACCCCTAAAACTGTCAAGAAAAGAAAAGTATTGTTTACCTGATAAAGTGTCCAACACCTAATCGATAACTGGAAGTAGAAAACATTATTTTAAGGTTTCTTTATTCAACTCTCATAAATCAACACAAATCCTCCATTTACCATTTTTTTTATGTACAATCACAAGTAGTGAGACCCACTTACTATTAGAAATTGGATATATAAAGTTGGCATTCAATAACTTCTGCAGTTCTTCATTTACAATGTCTTTTAAAGAAGGGTTAATGTGACGTTGTGAATGCCTACTGGGTTTAGTATTTTCCTGGGTATAAATATGATGTATGCAGGTATCAAGATGAATTCCATGCATGTCTTTGTAGTCCCATGCAAATGCACCAGATTGTTCTTGTAACACATGAATTAATTGTTCTCATTGATTTTAGTCAAGCTTAGAATTGATGTTTAAAAAATTTCCTAGACTTATTTCAACATGAATTCTATAATAATTTGAACTCTCATTAATGGCCGATACAATAAAGGATGATGAGTTTTCCGGATCACAATTTTCTTGAAAATATCTACTAAAATCATGATCATGTGTAGGAGATGATTCGGGATATTGGATACAATCTATGGTAGAGAGAAATTGGTTCAGCAAATTATCTTCTGCTTTTTCTTTCAATCCCCTAGATTGTTCAATGGTTAATATGGGTTGTGCAATTTCTTCATATTCATAAGGATCCTCTACCCACAAGCAATTTTATATTATGGGTTTTGGAGTGGATATAGAATAAGTTTCTTCATGGATGTTCCATTGGATATGGTCATTTATCTAGATCTACAACTAAATGAAGGCATCAGTTGTAGCTAGCAAAGGTCTCTCGGGGATACAGGGGTGGTCATCCATGGTAGTCTTTGGTTGAATGACCAAGAAATCCACGGGGTATTCCCATGAGTCCAAGATCACAATGACATCATCTAAAACACCAATATGCTTAATTTGAGATTTTTCATCTAGTTCAAGCAATGTGGGTGTAGGTCAAAGACTATTCAATTGCAATATTTCCATATTCATGACAATCATGATGTTTATTGCATCCCCCAAGTCAATTAGAGTGTTTTATATAGGAACGTTGTTGATATAAACAGTAACTACTTGATTTTCGAGGTCAACATACTTTTCCACCAAATTTTTTTTAGACATTAATTCAATCAATTGACCTACAACTTGAATTGTGGGGGGGGGTCTTTTCTTTTCCTTTTAGGATTCTTGATGCATAGTTACTTGATAATTTTTTCATAAATGGGTACATATTTTATTGCTTGTAACACAAGGATTTTTACACAAACATTTCTTAATTTTGTTTCTAAATCGAATTCAGGATGAACAATAGTTTGTTCTAAACATGGCCTCTCTGGGTAGGGAGGAGTTTTGGGTGCCTAAGATTGCTTTGAATGTGAAGTGGAAGATGTTTTTCCAATGGGAACAATCATATCTTTGGGAGGGTCATCATTAGTTATTTAGTTAGGAGTTTCCTCCTCTTCAAACTCTTCTTCAATGAAAACGGTAGGATCTTTTTGTTTAAGGACCTTTCCAGATCTCAAGTGTATATCTTGCAATGGTACCAAAGTGATCAAATAAGTTGGAAAGGTCTACAACTCAGCATTGAAGACATGATGAAATTCTTTGTTATTCGGGTTAGGAACTGACTGTGCAGGTAATTGCTTTGGTCTAGGAGGATTTTTATTTGTAGGTAACTGTAATTGTTGTGGTAGTTAAGGAATTGTTGGTTGAGGTGGACTCATTTGTGCTTGCATTAGAGGGTATGGTTGTGGCATAGGTGAGGAATATTTTGGATACTATGGATAAACTAGATAGGGGATTGGAAATTGTTGTGGGGGGGAATTCCCATAAGAATTCCCTCACCATCCTTATTGCCAAGGCTTATTTTGAGTATGTTGTTGGGGCCATGTCTACCAAGGCATATGAGCATTCCATTGTTGAGGATAAGAATTATAAGATGTATAAAATTGTGATGAGGGATCCTGTGACATGCCTTGTGCTCATGGTTTCCAAGGCCTCTTTTGTGTAACATGAAAAGATGGCTCAATTGTCTCATTACTTCATTTATAAGTATCTTGAAGTCATGGCAGTGAGGGGCAGCTCTTTGTGTCATGGTTATCTGCACAAATAGCACAACTTTGTACATTATTTAATGGACACTCTTTTAAAGGATGCCTCCTCCTACATTAAGAACAAAATATAGTCAAGGTTGCATTCTCTTCTTCATGTTTCTTTTTAATTTTTAATGTATCTAGTTGCGAGCTAATAGTGTCAACGATATCTATTTTAAATTTTTCTAACAAATTACCTAATTCAATCCTTTTTACTCCTCCTGCAACATATTTCGTTACCCTTGTAAAAGTTTCCTTTGTTCCCTTACCAGATTTAGTTCTACTCTGTGAATATCTCTTGCAAAAGTCACAAATTTCAACAAATGGTAAGTGAGAAATGTCCACATAACCCATAAGATTAAGAACTTATATATATTCTTCATGTATTCCTTTCATAAAAATAGTTATGATTGTATCATCATTCAGTGTATTATGTTTAGTCCTGAGGTTGTACATGAATCTCTCAACATATTCTTCAATACTTTCATCTTCATGTTGTTGCATCTTAAAAATATCATTTCATGAGTCTTTAGTTCTGCAATAATCTTGGTATTTTTAAAGAAAAGTGGTTTTCGTGTCTTCCCAAGACCTAATAGTATATTCCCCAAGTCCCATAAACCATCTCAAAGCAGAATCCTTTAATGTTGTAGGAAATAAATTTAACTTTTGAGCATCATCCGCATAATTGTAACTTTGACACAAAATGTCAAATTCAAACAGAAAGGCATTTGGGTCCTTAGTAACCATACCTTAGAAATTTGGCAAGGCCGATGGAGGAATGTTATTCATATTTACATTTGGTGCCAAGTCAAGGATGGGGAATCCAAGGGTTTCCTCTCCCTCTGCTTCTACATTTCTTTCTTCTTCATCTACCATATTTCCAAAAAAACTAAACTTAACTTGTTTTGGTTTTGTGTCCCAACTTGATGAGAAGGCGGGATCAATGATTGGATTTTGATGGACAATGAAATTATCCCCAACATGTGTCTCTAGTATTCCTTCTAGAACTGGAGATTCAGTCTATGATATGACCACATTTTGTGATGATCCAGAGAGACTAGTAATGCATTCTAGGATGACAGCCTGATTTAGTACTAGATCAACACTTGAAATTGGCTCACCAATATCATTATATTCAGCTCCTTTGTTTAGGGTTTCTCCTTGTTCTTCCTGCACCTTCTCAACACTAGTTTCATATTGTTGTATAGCAATTCTGAGGTCACTTTTGGTGCAGAACCTTATCCTTCCTTAAAAGAGCTACATGTATATCTTTCAGCTGGATTAGCAGAGGGGATCCTAGTATTACCAAACAAATCAGATGGAATTTTAATTATTGACTTAAGAAACCTACCTTTACTATCTCTAGGTCTAACCATTAGTTAACCACGTGACAAAGAGGGTTTGGAATGACTCACTAATGCGGCGGGATAGTACCCTTTTAGAAATTCTGAATGGAGGACACCTTTGCTTCTTGCTATCTTTCCTCTGCCAAATCTGAAAGGTGATAAGAAATCAAATTGAAATAACTAACTAAAAAATTATTCTTCCATTGTTTACCCTTTAACAGGTCCCCAAAAATGACGCCAAAAATGTCAGGTTATTTATTTGTTGTTTAATAAAACGTTTTACATTTATTTGTCAATTCGGGGCGTAGACTTGTGAGATGTAAACACAATATGTGCAAGGCAAAGGGAGAATTGTATCTACTAAAGGTATCAATCCAAAAAAACGAGAATGCAATAAAACCACACAAAATCAATTCAAGAAGCCAAGTATAAATTTCAGACACCTTAACTTGCATTCACATATCTGTATAAATATTTGTAATGATGTTGCATACTATGTCAAAATGTTTTATTTGCACATAGATATGTCTCTAATGGGATCTCGTGCAATCAATGAATACTTGATATTTCTGTGTGTGAAGAAATAAAAAATACTTAGAAACATAAATCAAATCTAGTATCAGTTATTAGTTCATTAGTTTGAGTCTCATTGATAGTTGAGTCTCATTGATAGGTGTGTATTGCAGTCTTTCACTTGGGATACCAAGTGTTCCTACATTCAAGGAAATGATTGACTTAATAAGCCAATGAATTCTAATCCCTATGGATTAACCTCACAAACATGAAATACAAAGACAGAGTACCATTTAGGCTAATTTTCAAATCAATCAACAAATAATTACTCAAACTCTTGCAAACAAGCTACTGGTCTAATCTTGGAATCACTAGCTAGAAAGGCAAGAAGTAGAATCTTTGAATTAATCTAAACACACAGGAATTATGTATTGATAAATGTTATCTTCTTAAAAATGTGTTTTTAGATATCTTTTATATAATTAATTTTCAACTAGTTCAAGGAGTTAATTAAATTGTTTTTTATTAATGTTGTTGTGTATTTGGCTAGTTTCTTATAAGTAGATACTTGGTTTGAATAATCCTAAATAAAGCACACTAATCTACCCCAACAAAATTAATATAAATAGCATACATATAAAAAAAAAATACATTTGTAAACAAATTATAAAAATAAAAAAAATTGCAACCCAATTTCAATTAATAGCATTTCTTCTCTTAAAAAAAACCAAGGACAACTTATATATTTTTTCATATCTTTAAAATCATAAATATAATGTTTCAAATAAATATATATCAACGGTCTTCCCTTTAAACAAAACTTAAAAAATACCAAAAAAATCCAACCCTCGTACACTTATCCATCTCAATGGGATGGCTTTTCTAGCTATTTAAAATATTAAATACATGAAAAATACTCTCCCATATGATAATTGTGGAGTATTTGAAAATGAGACTATTGTGTCACTTGCAAACTTTTGAAAGTGCTAGACATATGTTTCTACTATGATTATAGAAGTTAAATGTTGTAGGTGTCACTCAACTATTCCAAGAAAATAGCAAGAGACCAAAACTCATAAATGCAACGTCATCCAAACACTAAATGTATTCATTTGTTGGTTCAATGGTAAGGTGGTGGTCCTCAATAAACATAAGGTCATATTCAATAGACATGAGGTCATCTTTAATAGTTATCATAATCACAACCTTATTTATATTGTTCCTATGGCAATAATCTTTGTTGCAATTCATAAGCATGTTTGTGAGTTTCAACTCCCAATGGAATCATATGATGGTTTATTGATATGTTATGGGATGGTGATATTTGATTATGATCAATATTTACATGCATCATTGATTTGGATATCTTGTTGTGTCATGATTCAACTTTGATGTACAAGAGAATGATGATCTAGAAATTATGATTGTAGTTTCCATTAGATATCAACAACATAATACATGTGTTACTTCAATTTCTTTACTCCATAGATGATAACATGAGTTACTTCAATTTCTCTACTCCATAGATGGTGTTTTCACAGGTCCTAACATGTTTATTTCACGGTACATGTTATGCGCCATTGATTAGTTAGTTGATGGATGTTATATTTACGATGTGCCCTTTCTAGTTATAATTGCAACAAATATTTTGCTCTTACACATAATGAACATGTGGTTATATTCTCATGTTTTCAATGTTTAATGTAGTTAAATTTATTTCTTAGCTAGCATTGGTTTACTAGCCTCATCCTTGGAGAAGTTGGTTGATTGGGAGCATACTTATGTGATTTAGTTAGAAACCCCTTCTTACATTGCCTTGATTGATTTTAGAGCTCTTATAGCTGCCACCTAGTTGCTTGTGTTTGATATGATGTGAGACTCTTTATACATGTGGCACACTATTGTTCACTTGAGCCTTGCCTTGCACCTTGCCCCTCCATGCTCCTTTACAATATTATTTCATGTTTTGGTTGGTGATGTGTCTTAAAACTTTGGTATTGGTGGCATGTTTTAACACTTTTTGATATCAATGTGTATCGATATTTGGTTTTAAACCTTGGCATGGTGACATAAGGTGGTGAGTTTGAGGTTGACCTACCTAGAAAGGTTATACCCATTGTCATTAGCATTGAGCCTATGGTTGATCTTGACTTTGGAAACATCAGAAATTTTGTGGGTATGATTATAGTGCAAGATTTAATGTGATGGCAATGGGTTTTGTTGTGATTGGGTGTATGAGGTATTTAATTCTCTTGTTTGCATGCTTCCCACCACGTTGATATGGGTTGTTGTTTTTTATTTGACAATTAGTAATCTCTAGTTATGTTTTACTTTCCCATTGCCTCCCTTGTGCTCTCTCGTTCTCATATGTCACTTGCATTTTGTATTGTTTGGTTCTACGTTTGGTTCTAGGGGATGAACCGGTTTGGTCCTTCTTTTTACCTTTTGTGATTTATCTTATTGTATTATTAAGGACTCTATGGATGTGCCCTTATGTTGTGTGGTTAGGATTATTGGTGGTGCTAGTGTCTTTATGATTTCTTTTTTGTCACTGGAGTTTGAAGCTCACCCTATTGATTGGTCAGTTGTAAAGGAACCAAGATAGACATGTGACCCTTCTACTTATAATTTGAATGTTTGATTTTTCATTGGTAATTGCGATACCGCCATTGTTTTATGCTATGAATTTGCATATTTTGTGCGATTTCTAGTTGTCCTTCAAGCTACCTATTTAATTTTCTCTCTTTGCACCAGAGTAAGAAACCCTTTCTTGAGTGGTTACCTAGGCTATTATATTGGATTTATGGTTATGTTTTTGTTTTCTAACTTCCAGGTCTTACTTGAATTGTTTCTTCAAGCTAGAAATATTGTAGGTGCATGAACTTGAGACCCCTACACTATACTTGATGCCTATGCCATTCCTTCCTTGCATTTCCTTTGCATGCCTTTCTAATTATAATATGTTGGAACATTACTTGTTCTAGTGTGTTTTGGTTTGTAGTTTGGCTATGGTTTTGTGCTTTGAATTAAATACCTCAAGCATGTTATTTACCTTTCCCACTCAATTGTCATGACTCATAACCCTACTTTGTTGCATTTGCACTATTTTTTTTATAAGTGGTAGGTCATCGATTATATATAATAGGTGGGAAAAAATATTTACATGCTAGTAAGAAATTCAATGGTGGAACCTCAAATTGTATTCTCTATAGTGGCCTATTAATCCCTTGGCTTAAGTACTATGATTCCACTATAATTTAGAACCTAGAGGTCCTATCCATCTTTGAGATTCCATCATTTTATGTTTCATTTCAAAAGTTTTAGAAGCAAGATCTCTTTTCAAATATGTTTCTTTCCTTTGGGATGAGGGTGAGGAAGGTGGCATTGAAAGCTTTAATAAGTTCCCCTATTTGTCTTGAGTCCTCTACCACTTCGTGAACTTCCCTTCCTATGTCTTCCCAACATGATTGGAAGAAGTATGTTGTGAACCCATAGGGACCTAGGAATTTGTTGGAGGTCATGTCTTTAAATACATCTTTGACTTGTTCATATCATATTTTGTGCAGTGTGAGGGTGTTTTGATCAACCATGACCATATTGAGGGTGTTTATTCTATTGCTTGGATTTTTTCCTTTGTGGGTTCTAAGGGAAGGTTGTTGAAGTGGTTGATGATCTCATGTTATATGTCCTCATGAATTTTGAGCCTGGTACCCTGTTCATTTTGGAGTAAGTATATATTTTTTTATTACTCCTTTTCATGGTGGTTTGGTGAAAGAATCTAGTGTTTGTGTCCCCCTCTCTAAGCCACTAAATCCTTGATTTTTATTTTCATAGAGATTATTGTTGCTAGTTTAAATCCACGGTTCTTTCTCAAAGAATGATTTCCAATTTTTCAAGGTCTTCATTCATTCTTGTGTTCATTATTTCTAGTTGGAGTGCTTCCATTTTGTGTTCCATCTAACCCCTATCTTGGAATATGTTATTGAACTCCTCTTTGCTCCACTATTTGAGTTTATTTTAATGCTTTTGAGTTTTTTGTTGGAGTTTATACATTTTGTTTCCTTGGATGTTGTGGCCATCAAACACCCCTCAAGCTACCACTCTCTCATTTTTTGTTGAAAATTTATATGTGTGAGGAATAATTTATTGAACCTTAATGGAGTGGCTCATGGTGTTTCATTGTTGTCCCTTTATAACGATATAGACTAGTGGTTTGAGATTGCATTGGGTAGAACCTCTATTGCTATATTATAACCTTTTCTCCAAAACAAATTCTAAGAGAAATATCTATCAAGGAATACTATAATTCTCTAAGTGCCCTTGCATTTGTTGTTCTAGGTGTACTACACATTTGTTGTGGGAATGACTACTAGCCTCAAAGAGTCAATTACATATCTAAAACATTGTTTGTATTCACCTAATCTCTTGACACCCCCTGTAATTTCACCCAATGAGGTTTCGAGGTCGAAATATCTACCAAATATCCATGGTTATCCTTATAGAAATTCCCCTAATGCTTATAGGGTGTCTAGAAAATCTCCCATCACTACTTCTTATCCATTGAAATCTAATGATGGTACGTCAGTTTGTCGACGCAATTCCATCGGCACTCTGATGAAACCTGGTTATTAGTTTAATCAGTGTAATGGGTCGGATATCTGACACACTGTCATTGGTTATGCCGATGACCCTAAGGACTAAAATCTGATTGAAATCAACCATTATTTCCGACACTCATTGGAAGTCTGACATAATGACATGTCGCATATTCGACGTCCATGCAATAGATCCAACGGAGGGGCGATACCTTCCACGGATATTATTGTCAGACTTTTCATTGGATCTCTGACTTTTAGCTCCATCGGATATTCAACGTCTATATATTAGATCCAACGGAGGTGCTATACCTCTAATGGATTTTACTGTCAGACAGTTTGTCGGATATCTGACGAAACTGTGTATATTAAAAAATAAATAAAACTCCAGTTGGTGTTCATGCATGGGATGTTAGTGTATAAAATTGGTTGACACTTATTTTCTTTATGAATATTAAATTGGTGAAGATTCTCCTCTCAATTTGCTTCTATAGTTGTGTCAATAGTGGTGGGAAATGGAGGATATTCATATTAAAAACCTATTTCTTTTACAAATGTGGTCTAGAAGAAATCATCTACTTTGTATCCTCCTACAACTATGTATATTGTGGATAAATCTAAGGAGGTGCTAAAGTTGGAGGTCTCTAATCCTAATGTTGCAAAATTACTTTCATATTACAAATCCTCTTCACTAATATGTATATTTAATGCATTTTGACCTTCCACATCGAATTTGTACAATGGATTTACTCAACTTGGAAAAAACATTATGAGTTTTATTTATGCTCTAAGATATTTTTTAATTCATTTTTCAAATCATGTTGGTTATCAAAAATATTTAGAGGAGGATGTTGGATTTGGGGAAGAGAGGGTCTTTTTTATACCCCACAGTTCCCAAATTTTGATCCAACTAGTATGTCTATAATAAAAATGTTATCTATACTATGGATAGCTATATAAAAATAGATCTAAAGTGAATTAATCTAGGTATTTTCACATATGTCTTATTATGTGTTTAGATTGACATTAGCTAGGGATTTCAAGATGAGATTCCCTTACAATAGGAAATTTTTAGATGGGTTCAGGTTTTAGATTATGATAATATTGTTTTTCTATGTTAGCTCTACCAATAAATAGGGCATCTCCAGGATTCGTGTCCTAAAATTTGATCCTACTCTAAATGGAATAGATGGAAGGAAACCAACCCAAAAGGTTGGCAAGCATGTTAACAACCATATCTAGAGGATGAACATGATTGGAATGATGTAAATCAACAACCTCATATTTCAACAAAGGAGAAGAATGTTTGTCTAGAAGTTCCAAATGAGAAACCTTGTCCTCTTGTAGTGGATAGAGAAGAAGGATGAATGCACTTCTTCCCTCGTTGATGGTTATCATTGTACATGAAGCTCTTTCAAGGGTTTTCAATTCTAGTTAATCACTTTGGACTCTTCTTTAGAGGGGTGGCATGAGATTTTTCAATTCTAGTTAATCATTATGGACTCTTGTTTAGAGGGGTGGCATGAGATTAAAAAGAAGAATGAATGAAAATGTAGGTTTGAGGATTATTTTATTAAGAGACATAATGAAATGTAAATTACATAATTAAGTCTAATCATGACCCCTAATTATTATAACCCCCAATGGTTAACATGGTACTATGGTTGGATCATCTCCTCCCGGGATAAACTAACAAAATTCCTCTCAAGGGATGAAGAAGAATGCTCCATGGGTCTTATGATAAAAAGATGCCTCTTAACAGTGAAATGCTCATCAAATAATGGGAAAGACTTTCCTTGTGCAATGATTGAGCTAAATTTGTTTGAAAGAAGTAAACTACCCATGTCCCAAGGGAGTCTAAATAGACCAAGAAGGCAGAGGAGGAGAGGAATCACCTGAGAAGAAAAGGGCGTTGTAGATTAAGATCAAATACAAAAAGGTTATCTCAATTTCCAACCATGACAAATTTTCCTTCTCTAATTGAAATTACAATAAACCTTTTTATTTTTAGTCTCAAGATAAGAGAGTTTCTACAAGAAAATGGAAGAAGTTAAATTGTCTTTTAAAAAACAAATAACTTCTTTCGAACCATATTTTCCAAGTAATAAAATCAAATAATTTGCACTCCATAATTTGAAACCCAAATCTTAATGCAAAGCTTCCTTATTCCATTATCATGAAATAAAGGTAATATTTTAATATTTTAGAATTATTGTGATGGTCGATCGTTTAGTAATTATAATACATCATATATTTAAAGAGTTTTATGAAACTACATTTACATATAATATTTAATATTAGTTATTTTTATATATCCATTAAAAACATATAATATTTTATATTTTATATTTTATAGTAGTTTTTTTTATATATCCATTAAAAAAGTGAGACATAATAAATAGCATATTTTTTTTAACTCAAAGCCATTGCAAGTCCCACCTAGCACTCCAATTGTGCTATGATATCAAATAGTGGTAAACTAAATGTCGTCAAATTTCTTACTTCAATTAAATTTTCATATGATGTCAATAGCGCATTTGTGGTTCTCCTTTTTCATCTCCACTTAACCAAGTCACTAGAGTGGCATATTCTTTTTTATCTTTAGCACCTTCATCTATAATTGTGCATATATTACCTGTCACCTCCCTTAATTCTATGTTGTTGGAAAGCTTCAAATTCTCTTCCCCATTCCCCAAAGGGTGTTCCTATTTTCTCACTAAGTAAAGTAGTTTATCACATATAAAATGCATTGTCCATCAGAATAAGATATCGATCTAACTATATATCTACATCTTTAGTTGTGCGTTGAATTCCAACATTGTTGATGATAAACTTAAGAATGTAGGGATGATCCTATAAGATTTTTAAAGTTGCACGAACAAACCCATCAAGTTTAAAATATTTTGGAGAATCCCTCTTAACATTATTGTGAAGTATCAAGACATCTAACACTTCTAAGAGGGTCTTCACATGGCATGTGGCCACTCCTTCCCCTGGGAAGGGTTGCAACAACTATGTTAAGAACCAAATATCAATATAGCATAGAAAAACCTCAGAATAAGTACTCAACGCCTTGAAAAAGAGAGATTTTCAGATAATAAGCCTCTTCGATGGGGCAACCTCCTTTTACCCCACATAAATGTTCAAGTACAAGATGATTCCAAATGAAAATGTCTCCTTGGTATATATAGGAGACTAGGAGGTATAATTACAACTAATGGAATAAAGCCAACATAAATAAAATAGCATTACTAATGTAATAGCCCCAAATAAGGGGTAATGAGCCAATATTAGGGCTTAACATGCCCCTCCCCTTGAGACAAGTGTTGTCTGCAACGCCTGAGTAACTCTGGATGCTTCTGTATAAAATATTAATCTTCCTAAGTGGAATCTTCAGCTAGTAGTTTCCTCCATTTAATGAGATACTCTGAAATGGATCTATTCCTCAGCTGGCAAATTCTTGTGTCAGTGATGGATTCAAGCTTCAATATGATTTTTCCTTCCTCGTCAAGTTCTGGCAATACAGTTTGAACTGGGATCTTGTCACCTATAACCTTCTTTAAGCATGAAACATGGAAAATTGGGTGTACTCGTGAAGATGCAGGCAACTCCAATTTGTATGCCATAGTACCAATCTTTTGCAACACCTTATAAGGGCCATAGTACTTTGGTGATAATTTATTATCGTTCTTGGCTTTCTTGAGGGACATCTGTTTGTATGGTTGTAGTCTTAAAAACACCCAATCCCCTACTTCAAAACTTCTTTCACTACGATGTTGATCTGCTTGTTGTTTCATGCGATTTTGTGCCATGGTCAGGTTGTCCTTTAAGATTTGGTGAACTTGTTGTTGATGCTCGATGTGATCTTCCACTGCTTGAACCTTAGATTTTTCTTTTAGAGAAGAAGTGATGGAAGGAGGGTGGTATCCATAGAGTGCCATAGATGGTGTCATTTTTGTTGCAGTATGAAAGGAAGTGTTATACCACCATTCTGCCAAGGGTAACCATTTGAACCATTATGTTTGTTTATCAAAGACAAAGCAACGAAGGTAGCCTTCCAGAAATTTGTTCACTATATCGGTTTTTCCATCAGATTCAGGATGATAGGATGAGCTATGAGCCAATTGAGTACCCAAACAAGAAAATAATTATGTCCAAAAATGTCCAATGAAGATGGGATCTCTATCACTTACAATAATCTTTGGGTTTCCATGTAGCTTTTGAATTGTCTCCATGAATGCGGTGGAAATTGTACTAGATTTGAAGGGATGAGAGAGTGCACAAAAGTGTGTGTACATGGTCAGTCTATCAACAATCACCAAGATGACACTCTTTCCTTCAGACTTCGGTAACCCTGTGATGAAATCCATGGAAACCTCCTCCCAATGCTGACTTGGGATGGCTAATGGTTGTAAAAGACCTGGGGTCTTAATTGTTTCCACCTCATTTTGTTGGAAAACCAAACATTCTGCCACAAACCTGTTGGCACAGGGGCAGACCCAAGTTTCAACGCCCAAGAGCGCACCAACAAAACCCTAACTACCAGCCCTTTCAGCAACACCTGCAAAGTAGATGAAGTCTCACCCGAGGTAGAGGCAGGGGTGGTTGCAGGACTCAGATGTCTGCAACCTTAGCTAGGACACAGATCTATGATTACACACTTCATGCAACACTTAGCATTAATAGTTCACCTAGAATCAACCCTTAGCTCACTTCGTGGATAACACAGAACATCACAGTAACTACTTAGATCTAAGACAGTTCCATCACTTAGCAACATGCAAAAGATTAGATTCAATAGATAAAGCACTAAGCATCTTACATATCAGATCTAACATGCATTCTTATCTCCTAATCACTCAGCATCAATAGATCTATCTTAAACACATCAAAGCACTTAGCAAAAAGAGAGACAAACACAACAGGTCGAGGCACAGAGAACAACACACAGAGTTACCGTGGTTCACCCCCACCCTGGGGCTATGTCCACAAAGTCTTCTTCTTTATTATCTCGGTCAAGCAGTTACAGCACAGAGCTTCAACAATCCTTACTTTGCACAAGACAGAAGATCTGCGCAACTCGCTAGATCCTTCTTCCTTGCGCTAAAAGCACATAGCCTTCTACAATATCTTGCACTTAGCCTCTTACAAGATGCACAGATCATTTACAATCATTACCAGCACTTAGCTTACTCACAACTCTTCGATCACATAGATCCAACTTACCACCCCACTTAATTTTCCTATGCATCTATTTATATATACAAAAGTGGGCCTAAACGTGGGTAAACCCTCAGGCCGACATCCCTTTCTCGTTACATTAACCCAAAAAACCCAAAAAGGACCCAAAGTGGGCCAAGATCCCATGATCTCTGCTTCGCGTCGCTCTCTATCTTTGACAGGCTGTCGAAGTCCCAAAATGGTCAAATATGACCAAGTATTCCCCAAAACTTGGTCAAGGGCCAACAGGCCCCCGACACTCACCTGTGACTCATCCTGAGTCACTCAGGTCTATGCAATTCTTCTTCAAATGCCTCAAGCTTGGCTCAAGCTTCTTTGACCTGCTGCTTTGCTACTGCCTCTTGCTCAGTGAACTCTTGGATGAGTGTGTTACTGACTGGTCCCTCTAGGCATTGTTCTGTTGTAGTCACGACCTGTTCCAGCTCTGTTCCTTGGTTCTCAATCTCTAAAAACAGTTGACATGCCTTATCCTACAAAGGTTGAAGTTGTTGAGTCACCTCCATTGCTTTTCTCTGAATCATGTGGATCTGTTGTTGTGCGACACCCTGCTCCTGGGATTGCTTCATTTTCTCCATGGTTGATAGGGCCTTCAGCTACATCTGAAGTCTCTCTGCATGTTGCTTCGCCTCCTGGAGTTGCGACTCCAATTTATGCAGTTATGGGTTCTCGGTTAGGTTCTCGTGTATCTCCACACTTCTACTACTTAATTGCTTGCATTATTTAGTGAGTGCTTTAAGCCTTTCCACTGTATTTCGAGCAGTTATTTCTCACTGGTCGCGCTCTTCTTATGGGGTACTTGGGATGGCCTGAAGCTCTAGTTCCACAACTCTTTGTTGAAGTTGTTGAATAACTTCAGCAAGCTTCATTACTTGACGTTCTAGGGGTTCTTCTGCCTTCTTCTCTAAGACAGTCATAGAGCAAAATGCTCTGTTGATTGCTTCTTCGATCCCGATCTACTTCGCGAGAAGCTGCTCCTTCTCTTTTTGGATTTTTGCTCTGTCTTCATCAGATTTCGCTTGGATGGCATCCTTCTCTTGCTGCGCAGCTCGATGTTGCTCGACAATTTCCTCCTGTGCTTGCTTTAGGGCTTGGGTGGCTTGCGTTGTTGCTTCTTCTGCTTTCCGAAGACGTGCTTCAACTGTGGCAGCAATCTTGTGGAGTTGTATTGGTTCATCTCCCTCCTCTGTTGTGCCTTCTAGTAGCTCCCATGCAATAAAAGCGATCAGTATTAGAAGCCAGCTAAAATGAAATTCATGCCCCTGATCCTGGGCTTATCTGTAGTCAATCTCAAGTTGGTTAACCAGGTACTTCACCTAGTTCATTTGTAGTCCCTCTGCACATTTTCCTGTGAGGTCAACTACGAAGCCTGATACTTGCGTTGGTATGTTCTTACGTACTAGCTTTCCTGTGATCAGTTTACATGCGAGGTGCATTGCGCCATTTTCAATAGAGGCTACCTTGTAGCCTAGCGCGCCCTTCTCGACATCGCCATAGGTTTCTTTAATCTTCTGTGAAAGAGCACGGTCTGCGGTCTTTCCAGGGTAGTAATCCTGAGGATCGGGGCCCTACATGCTAAGCCCGGTGATCCTATTGTTCAACACTGGATCAACAATTATACGATGGTTTAACCACAGGTATCCTCCATGGTAACTTGTTAGCAACAATTTTACACAAGCATTCACCTCCTGGTGTTTGCTGAAGTGCGGTATTTTCATAACATTGAACAAAGTTGATTGTGCGAGGTTCATCGTCCATTGCTGAGGGACGATCTTTGAATTCTTTCCCTTGGTTCTTTTCAAGTACTTGTGCAGAGAAAGCATGTCGTAGACTTTACGGTCCCCCAGGTTGAAGTCACAAAACTTCAACACTGCGACCTTGTCTTGATCTACGCGATAGGTGTGTACTCCTTTCGGTAGATATGTGGTGATGAGGGTGTATTCAAAGTATCTAGGGACATTGTCCCTATTGATCGCACCACTCAGAGGGGGTGTGTAAGCTGGTAGGATGGATGGCACTAACTTGACGTTAGCTATGTCATTTTTATGCTTAGTTCTTCTTTCTGCGCCAGCTCGAGCAATCAACGGGGAGGCATGTGCTCATCTAGTCGATGATGCTTGGATGCCGGTGGACATTCTTCTTTCCGACATGACTCTCTCAGTCATTAAGTCAATCAAAACTTCTTCAACTACTTTCTCAGCAGCACTGAGCTCATCCGAAATATAAGTTTGGAAAAGATAATCAGGGTCACAATGATCTCAGATACTGCACTAGGATGAACAATCTGCTTGCAATGATCATGGTATAGAGTCACTAGTTTTGCGAGCTTTGAATTCTTAGTTTGGAAAAAGTGTTATTCGGGCAAGGCGCGACGGGTTAAATAAGAAATTCAGCAACAACCTTCTTGCAATGGGTATGGAGCCTCCATTAACTATGTTCTATCTGTTCTGTTCCTGGCCAACGTTCTAGTAGTGACCCATAAATGTTTTCTGACCCGTTCGGAGCGGCATTCGAACGGACATATTGGCCTCCAACGGCTATATTTCTTCTCCATGTCGAAGTGTCATAATTCGTTGTCCTAACATCTCGGCGAAGTTCAAATTCTGTAATTTTTCTTTCTACGATGTTCCATTTGGAATCTCCTGTAGTTTTTCAATCTTCACCCTCTTCTTACTTAACTTTCTAG
>JASDQU011247214.1:26623-43705 GCA_032191745.1 Picea mariana
CCCCCATAAGCTAAGGCTTGGTCCCGACATCACCCCAATAACTCCATGGGTCAATTTTATTTTTTTTAAATTAACTTAGTTCTTCTAGTCAATGTTTTTTTTTAATTTATTATAATGTAAAAGGCCAATTTTTTTTCATGTAGGAAAAATGGCATGAAAGAGATTATCTATGAATATATCTGGATCACTACCTGCAATAATGGAATCCAAAATTGCAACTAGGACCTCCATGAATGATAGGAAACAAATTGATAGCACAACACCTGAGCTATCAAGGGAAATGAAGAATGTTAGAGAGTGGAAATCTGTCAAAGGTGAAAACAAACTGGAATATTCTTGGTTTGTTAAAGACAAGCAAGGCAACAATGGAGAATATTTATATTTGTATTGTGTCAAGTTTGAACATGTGCAAGGAAATTGTCAGGCACTTGGCTTGTTACGAGATATATGTCTGGTGTCAGACACAGATATTGTTTATGCACTCATCAAACAAAGCAATACTTATATCAAGATTAAATATTGTTTGAAATTGAACAATTATAACAAGGATGAATGTTTTACATAATTATGTGCATCCATCATTGATGACATTAAGAAAGGCAATGTAAGTTTCTTTATTTTTATTTTTGTATCCTTTATTATTTTTAGTATCATGTTATTTTTTTAATTTTATTTAACATGGAAATGTTGAACTCAATCTCGAACGAGCTCTACCACCGATGCCTTTTCCTTATTTGTTACTTATGATGGATTAAGCTGGTATTACTTTAGAATTTTATACGTGCATGAACCAATAAAGACACAAATCAAGTATTTTACCCGAAGGGAGGTTTGATCCATAGTTGAACAGTGTTCCACGGAGATTATCCTTTCATGGGGGGGACCCAAAGGAATCGATGGGGAAGGGGGGCTATTTAGTTAGGTTCCATTTGGTTGGGGATTGGGGGTTCGGTCAGGCAGGAAAGAGCACGATCGGGATATGCTTCCTACCAATTTTATTTTTACAGGATTTTGTTGAACAACTTTCACATATGTTATTGGAGATTTACTCTACAATACCATGGATGTCATCCATGCTTTTCATATTGAAAAGACACAAGAAGGAAGGAAAAAGAAACAAAAATTAACAGAGGTTGACTCTGCAAGAGTAGACAAAGAAGAACATGAAAGAAGAAAGAAAAGTCCTCATTCTAGAAATCCTAAAAAGGTTTCATTTGAAAATGAGGAAACTCCAAATGAATATTTTGTTGAGATTAGTCCCAATGAGGTTATCACTCCTTCTCGCAAAAATAATAAAAAATATAAATGAAAAAGAGCGATGGCCAATGATGATTCCATTCCAATTGATTATGAAGAAATCGTTGATTTAGATGAAACACATTTAAATCATAATAGGAAGAAAGAAAATGTTTTTGATGATGAAGAAGCCGTCGTTAGCTCTGAATAATAATGAAAGTCGTAAAGGTAGCAGAGAAATAATAACACCGGGTGTTGATCTAGAGGATGGTATTATGAAAACAACACAAAATACCATTCAAAATAGATTGAGGATGGCGAACTTAGTTGATGATGGCCATACATTTCAGTTGAATGTGAAGCAACTTTATAAACCCACAAAAGAGAAAGAAAAATATCAAATTAGAAAACCACATCACTTGCGTATTCACAATTTGAAAGCACTGATTAGGTACAATCCATATGCATGTGGTTGACTACCTAGTTCTTGTTGACCCAATGGAAGTTCCTAGGAGGGAATAATTTGATAGATCAAAATATTTTGACTACAAATATTATGCGATTGGAGGAAATCATTTTGCAGAGGCTAGAAGAGAATTGATGCAAGAATATCCCAATAATCCTATTTTTGAGAGAGTCAAGTGCATAATTTATGTTGTTTTAATAGATTCAGAAGCAAAATTATTGGCCTCATAACACAGATAATGAGTACAAAATGTCCATGACTTTCACTCAAAGGGTGAGATTTATTCATAATGAGTTTTCTAAAATATGTCATGGGGAGAGATCAATTGTTGATGCCAAGTTCGGAAGAAATGTTGTATGGAAATAGGCTTCCCAATTGATGATGAAAATGCAAAAGAAAAAAATCACAAAGGAAGTGATGTATTTAGAGCTATGGATAGCTATTTTCAATTGGGATTTAGAACTAGACATGTATGGGATTTGATAGATGAGATCTTCACCCTATGGGAAAATATTAGTATAAAAAATTAGAGAGTTAAGAAGGTTAAACCATTAACATGTAGCACAAGTAACATAGGCCCTGAAATCAAAAATCTGTCAGAATATATGACTATAACACCTTGGAGAACGATACAAGGAGTCAAGGATGAGAAACTTATCATAGCTATATTATCATGTGTAAGGTCGAGTGAATTGTTAATGGAAGAAATGTGTGATTAATTTAAAAAGTAAGTTTCTTGAGTTATTTTTATTTATGTTAGGACAAGAAAATTAATTTTTTCAGTTTAACATATCAATGTTCTAAGTATTTTATAATATATATCATTATAACATTATTATTTTTTATTATTTAGTCACATGTGTATATGAGAATACAAGAGGAAATGGTTAAGATGTTGAATGAAGAAAGTTAGGATGATGTTAAACTCAACTATCCAGATTCAAGCTTTACAGCAGTATTGAAACATTTTTTTGTTGCATTCAAAAAGGTATGTTGATTTATTACATTCATATTATTTGTGTGTAGGTTAATTTATTATGTTTTAATAGTTATAGATATATAACTATATGTTTGTTTGTTTCATTAAACATTCCAAATAAGAATGCAAATGGAGTACCTGAAACCTTCAAAAGTTTTATTCAAAAAGCCAAGTTTGAAAGAGAAAGAAGGAGACATGTTCAAACTGTTGAACTTGATGATACCCTTGATCACTACATTTGGAATGGGCTCGACATTGTTCAGTATAAAGTGATATTAGGTGATTGTAAACAAATTGCAAATGTTGTTCCTAAAAAAGAATTCTCCCTAGTTATTATGGATATCCCTCATGGTTATAATATCTAAAACATTGGATGTGATACTGAGTCTTATACTTACCAAGATTTCAATAAAGTGGTTATTGGATTTATGGAAGTCACAACATCACCATTTTGGAGATTTCTGGTTTTTCATTCATACACACAACAAGGATTAGTACAATCAAGCTTCAAGGGAAAAGAAAAGACAAGGATGTAGTTGATTTGGTAAGATATTGAAAGTGTATGTTTAACAATTAAGATTAGAAAACAATTTTATTAATTCACAAGTTCATTGAATTTGCACTTATTTATGTTACAGGCACAAGCCTAATATTCAGATCTCCAATAGAGAACCATTTAAACGTGATTTTGAGAGTATACATCTTGCAACCTAGACAAAAGATGATTCTTATAATTTTATTCTTGTCAATGTAAAGCATGGAGGGAATCCTAGTCGTTTATTGGTTTACAATGTTGTGGTTAGAAATCTAACATATGAGGAAAAAAATTTGAAACGAGAGATTGTTAACATTTATCAAATGCCACAAACATTAATTAATTATCTTATAGATACATTTTCAAATGAAGGAGATTGGGTTTTGGATTTGTTCTCGGGTTCAGATAAGAATTATGATCTAACATTTATGAAATCATACTTCAATCTTATATTATTTTTATTTTGTGTCTTTTTACAGTATTCAACTTCATTGTTTATTTTGTTTTTATTGATTAGGTACAACATTGGCGTGTTGCTTACAGAAAGGGAGAAATTGCATAGCCATTGAAAGTGGTCCAACATAGTGCAGTTTTATTCAACAAAGAATTCATGTTATTCAAAATATTCTAGATGAAATGCAAGAAGTTGGCTTGAGGAAAGGAGATTTTAGTGAATCAAAGGTGGTAAAAATGTCAAAGGAACCTCAAGTACCATTAGGAGGATTGATTGGAAAGGATCACTTTGGAGAACTTGTGGATATCAAAGACTCAATGGAAGAGCAAAATGACACAATGGAAGCACAAAATGATGTTGAAGAATATGATAATGTGTCTATTGAGAATGATGAATTTGAGATATATGATAGTGTTGATTAGTTTTAAGATGACCTTGAAGACGATGCTCAATTTTGCAAATTTTTTATGAGCTATAACTGTAATGTTTTGACTTTTAGATTTTAAAACAAGAATGAATATGTATCTATTGTTGTTTTATGATGAATTTTTTTTATTGCTTTCTTTTTACTTTTATTTGTATGTGAATCACTATACTAGGGAAAATTTTATTAAATGTTGTCATTTTTTTACTTCAAATGTATAAAAATATGGAGAAAAAAATGTTAATATTTTATAAAATTTTCACTTTTTTTGTTCAATTATGTCCATAAAAATTATTTATTTGACATGTTATTTTAAATGAATATGTACCAAAATTTATAGGTTTTTTATTATATATGGTTGTAAAATGTATATTTGTTTTCTAAATATTCAAAAATAGTGTCATTTAACTACAATTATTTTCTCTGTATTGAAGTAAAGGTAAACAATGTGTTAAAAATGATGTTTTCCACTATATTTTAAAAGTATAGAACCATAAATTAATTAAGGACACAATTATATGGAAAATCTTAATTTCAAAAAAGTAAATGGTAAAAAATATTTTTAAGATTGAAAGAAGCATGGAAAAATGACTAAAAACACTGTTGAAAAAAAAAATAGAAAATTTTGAAAATGGATGAAAAATAAGCATTTAAAAAAATAATGTAGAAACATTATGGATCGGAAAATTTAAAATATAAAAAAACCACCTAAAAAGGGAGGGAGGGTGCTACTAGTAGCACCATTTTTAAAAACGGGGTAAAAAATGTAACCCAAAAAAAAACAAGAACTATGTAGAGTTCTCGTTTAGTTGGTAACTATGTTCCCAATGAAAAGTTGATTATGTGATAAAATAGGGATAAATTTATGTTATGGAAAAATTTATGGTGAGGAGTAGGAGATCATTCCTTCCTGCAACGGAATCACCATTTTTATTATTCTGCATGTGTTTGGTGATTTATTGGCTCTAGAACAAGGTAAGCAAATCCACAGTTATGTAATTTTAGCGCATAAAACCCAACTCAATCACCATGTTGAGTGTTATGCTTATGTGTATCAATTTATTAGTTGTAGAACAACATAAGCATGTCCATGGTTATGCAATTATGGGGCATAAAACCGAACTCAACCACCATTTGTAATACTCTACCTATGTGCATTGATTTAATGGCTCTAGAAAAAGGCAAGAAAAATAAAATTATGAACCAGGTCATGAATTGAAATGAATGCAACAACAAAAAAACATTAAACCATGAAGGAAACGAGAAAAAACATTAAACTCAATTCCCAATGTTGTTCATACATGCACCATGCTTGTAATGTGACTCCTCATTAATTGAAATGATCCAATACATTTTTCATTGGCTACAGTCAATTGATTGCCTCATTCCTATGTTATGGTAGTTTCTCCTAGAATCGGGCATTCAGGCATAAATCACATATTTTCCTAATTGTTGATAAATAGTATGCTACAACCCAATTGACCCTAATTAAATCACATTATAATGTGAAGTGCAATGCTTTTTTCCTATTGCTTGGATCTATAATACATGGTAGTATGTTGTTGATGAAATATTGAGTGTGATTAAAAGGGGTGTGATGGTATCTTTGTTGGCTACGAATTGTACTTATAAAATGGAGTAAATAAATTCAACCTAAAATCAAGTTTGTCTTTTGTTCAAGTATTCTGAATGCATGTTTCAAAACAAAATGCATTGTTATTTCAACACAACAAATTTTACTTGAATCCTTGGTTAAGTATCGGCACCACAACTAACCTAAGCAATGAACTAGTAAAACACAGAGCCATCCATCCATCCTTGTTGATGAATGGAAAGCAGATAAATAAGAATATTTAAATAACATTGACATAGTGATAGTAATTACAAAGAATTAAATATATTTTCCATAGATGATCCATGTTGGTGAAATGTGTGGGCTCTAATTCCCTCATTTACGAATCAGATTTGGTAATAAAGCCATTATTCGAAGTGTATTTTTGACTTGGTGTTCCTACAAAATTACAATGACTTCTCTCTCAACAAAAAGGTGACCTCGTAAGTACTAATATTTAATTAGATCGTCATGGAGATATAATTAGTGCATATTATAAGGAGAGAAGGGGATTTGAATTTTATTTGTAATTATTTTACAACTATTCTCTACTTGATGGTGGATTCGGGTTGGTACAATAGCCCTCTAGTTGTTTGGAGGGAAGAAACAAAGATCATGGAGAGTAATTAAGGAAATTGTCCTCTTGAATGATATGAAGAATAATTATGTAAGCTAGTTGCTCTTGTATGCCATAGATTGTAGTAAATGTAGTTTTCTTGTATCATATTCAGGAAGCAAGCATAGGGTGTGGAGGGACATAAATATAATCACTCTACCTAAATGATGGATAGTTATGATTGCAACCGATGAATATGCCTCTTATTCCTTGGAGAAATAAACATCTTATATAGGGGACAAAAAATAGGCTTCTCTCTTCTAGTGGGTGGATGATCATTAATTCGAGTCACTCTCTCCAACAATTAATGGATATTCCCATTTTTCTTATTTATACATAAAATATTGATTGTATAATGGTTATATCCTCTTATGACTAGCACCACAATGGCATTTGCGTAGGATTTATCGAGTTCATACATGTCCCCATCCCCCTCTCTTTATTTTGTATCTTAGACCTTTTGTTTCAAGGCTACAACTTGTGAACTTAGAAGACTTGATCTTCCATCTTATTTCATTGAGGTATCTACTTGCTAGAGACTCAAGGTATATTAGAGTTGATAATGTGGCTTATGTCAGCCCATTAAGGCTCTTTGTAAATCTAAAATATTAATGATTGATTGTTTAGACCATGTTGTAATATTAAACAACTTTGAATGTTTAAGTTATTAGATGATTTATTATATCTTATGATTGTAATGAATAGTCATTTTATTCTAAATGCATTCATTGTTGTTCTTGAGTATATATCTAAGATATTTTATTTAACAATATTCTTTGATTCTCCATTGCCATGATAGATCTCTTCATCTTCTCATATTTAACCCTTGATTGTGAATAGTTGACTCCATAACCCAATGAACATATGTACACTAGTCATAGTGACCTTAACTATTCATTTACCATTCCTTGAAATGATTTTCCTTTAGCTCCATTACAAAATCTAGAGTATGAGAGCCTAAACAATAAATTCAATTACATGAAGGGATACCCCATTTGGAGTGAAAAAAGAACCAATCCTAAAGTGAGGGAGGATTTGACAAGATACACTGGTATTGCCTCTAAACTACCTCTTCGGGACTCTAACAATATTTCTTATTCATGTTAATATTCCAAGGGACTCTAGGAGATAAATATCCAAAAGTTGTTCATTTCTTAAATATTATAATCTCATGGTCAATTTTTATGTCATAGGGTACATTCCATTATTGATCCCAATTGACTCGACTTTGAAAATTGACTACCCCAAGTTAGGAAATCATTACTATAAAAAAAAAAATATGTCCACTTTCAAAAGAGATACAATTGTATAACTAAGAAGTAGCATGATTCCCCACTAAAGGAAGAGGATACTAACAAATTTACAGGATTGTTTTGTTGATTATGTTAGAGTTATGAAGTTATAACTGATAGCAAACTCAAGCTCATCTTGAGAGTACCTATGTTGTAAGCTATTTAGTCCTTGAACCCATTCATTTGTACGTTGATTTCTTGAGAGAGCCTTCTCCTACTAGAGGTTATTTCTCACATTTTCATATTATGTTGTTACACTCGCATCTATCATTGCAACCTTCATTTATTTTAAGGATTATCTCTACCTTGGCCTTCTCCCTCTTCTTGTGGTTCAACCTCTTTTTATGGTTGTAGTGGTAGTTATTAAGTGTGGCCTAAACTAGTCTTAATCATATATAGACCTAAAATTAGAGTGGTTACAATTTAACCAAAAACATGCTTTGGGATCAACATGATATTTGGCGATGCAAATCTTCCTAAGTTAGTAGGAGTGTTGCTCCAAGTAGCCTTTCAAACTTAATTTCTAGTCAAAGGGTGGTAGGATTCATCCTCATTATGACTCTTGCCTCATTAAATATTATAAGAGAGTCACATTCATTGATTATTCCAGTAACGGTGACTTATCAAGCACTAAAATAGCATCAATGGTCAATTTTTAATCACTTGGTGTCAGTCCAAGAAAATTACAGTGTTAAAGTTTCAGTTTGGTCAACAATTCATTCATTAAGTTGGGGTTAGTAGGGGTAAATGGATTTCGAAGTTATAATATTCCATGTTCTAATATCACCCATAAGGCATCTTCATGGCATCCATTTAGGTCAGTGTGCCCAACAATAGTTTATCAATGTGCAATCATGTTCAATCCAGCCTTGTTTGGCTCATTTCAAAATAATAATAGTTTGGACTTGACAAAGGCCATCCTAGGATTATTTCCAAGTTATGAAACCCTTCCATAATAACATTTCATATGTCAAGGCTAAGTGGTTCATATTTCATTGGTCATTAGGTAGGTTCCATGTGAGATAAAGTTTCCACATAACATAAAATGATTTATGTTCACTTTTTATAACATAAAAGTTTCCACATAACATAAAAGTTTATTTTTATGTCTTGGGATAGGCTTTCCAACAAATCCTCATTTTCCAAATTTTGAGTTTGTATGTCTAGTCTACAAAGGGTTCAAGTTGCACACCATCTAGATGGCCAAATTCCATTGTCATGACTTCTTAATCAAATTATTCTCTAAATCTAATCCAAAGGGATAAACAACCCTAGAATTGATGTAGGTGATTTGATACCTTTCTAATAGTATATAATATGTTAGGTTTTTAACCCTTGGTTGTTGTGAGAGAACCTATACAAGTTAAAGACTAGTTTTAGAGCAGTAGCTTGGTGGCAGAGGTTCAAGGTTTAATACAAATGCATTCATAGCTCTTCTATCATTACTTTAATGGACATATCAATTGAAATGAAGGAAACAAGAAAAAGCAGTCAACCACATTTGTGAACTAGGTCATGAACTGAAATGAAGGCAATGAGATTCAAGTTTTTTTCTTTTCTATCATTTTTTCACTTCCTCGATCACAAGTTAAAACAAAAATTTCTCATGGAAAGAGAGAAAGAAGGAACTACTATTAAAAGAGATAAAGCAAATGAAACATTTACCGATTTGGATGCCATTTTTTGTCTAGGTGGGATCTTGATCTGTCGCTATCAATTCCCTCAGTCTGTCTTTGTGGCTCCTTGGATGTGGGGTCACTTTGTCTCTTGTTCGTGCAGGTTTGAAGGGTTGAGGAGTCTCTGTCATGGGGTTACACTGTTTCTTTTCCACGTAGGTTTGGCGTTGTCAAGGGTTTGCAGGTCGGTCAACGGGTCTCTATGTCGTGGGGTCTATCGTGGGAATGTAAGTTGAATGGGTGTTGGTCGATTGTTGTTATATGTTATATGTTATAATATATAACATATGTTATTACATGTAACATATAACATATGTTATAACATATATAACACATATGTTATATATGTTATAACATATATAACATATATGTTATATATGTTATAACATATATAACATATATGTTATATATGTTATAACATATGTTATATGTTACATGTAATAACATATGTTATATATTATAACATATATGTTATAATGGATTATTGATCATTTAATTAATGCACAAACCTCTAAATGTCCTCACCCACTAACCTTGAGGTTAATGTACAATCATGCTGGTCTCTCACGACATTTTAGTGGTAATCGAAATTTGAAAAAACAAGGTTCCTTTGCGTTGGAGGGATGATATGGCACTTGCACAATGAATTTAAATATGGTGTAAAAAGATGAAATGTAGAAATTTGAATGGTGCTCATATTACACTCTTGGGCCAAAGATGTGCTTTCATGGCTTCTTAGGTGGTTTGGCACCATGTGCAAGTATTATAATCCCTAAAAGCATCTTTTAGGCCCCGAGTCATTCAGTTTTATCATTGTAACATCAATAGGGTCACAATAAATTACATCCCTCACACATAAAACATTTAATGACACTCATATGCCCCTGTAGGTCAAAGATTCCTTTTCCAAGACATGTGTGGTGCTAGAATCTATGTGTGGTCTGTGATCTTTAGAAGCATCTTTTAGGGTATAAGACATTGGATTTTGTCCTTTAAATATTTCTAGAGACTCAAGAACCTATTTTAGTATGCAAAACCTCATAATGGAAAAAGAATGTCATTAGGGGTTAAGACATAATGACATAACTAATATAATTCCTCACACCTAACCCTTATAACTCCTATACAGCCTAACCCAAAGTAATTATAATCTCTATGACCTTAACCCTTATAATCATAAAACATAACCCATATCACATATAACCATATAGGCCTATATCCCTATCACTCATAGCCACTAAATCTTAAAACTTGTTACCCCTATAGCACATTAATATTATAAACCATATATCCCGTAACTCATATACCTTAAATAATAACACCTAATCTTTAAAATCCTAGCATATAACTCATAACACCTAATCTTTAAAATCCTAGCATATAACCTTTATAAACCCTAATAATGGACCCATATAATATTCAACATTCTAACTCCTAATATTATCCCTAACCCCTATAATCCTAAACTGCTCATCCATAACCCCATTTGACACATTACCATTAACCTCTATAATCCCTTATTCTATAACATTATAACCCTTAACACCTATGATCCCTCACACCTAACACCTAATATCTAATACATATATATTTTATCATCCTCAACCACAATGGCCCTTAATATAAGAAATAGACATTATAACCCCTAATGCCTATAATTCTTAACACTTATCATCTCTTAAACTCTATGGCCCTTGTAACCAATAAGATCCATAGCCCTTAACACTTATAACCCTCATTCTATATATGGAATAACACATATAAATACTAACTCTCATATCCCTTAATCCATATAACATCTAACCCCTTTAATTCATTTAACCCCTATCTCCTATAACATCTAATACTTTACCTCTAAATTCTATAACCCATAACCATATAATCACTATGTATTGTAACCACTACCATCCATAACCTCTAATATAAATCTTATAATGTCTAACTCTTTATAGATCCTAATTTCTAACCCATGTCACCCTTAATTCCTATTAACCCATATAAACCCTAATATATTTCATAATTTTTATAACCTTTATACCTTATAGTTAATAACAAATAATCCTTATTAACCATTACCCCCAACACTTATAAGCCTCAATTATTAAGGCATATAACACATATAGCATCTTTACTCTTATAACACATATATTCCCAACTCTATAAGTTATTACCTTAAACTTTATAACCATAGTAACCCTTAAACCTTATTAGCCATATAAGTTTTAAACCTTAAACCCTATAACCATTAAACCTTATTACCCATATAATCCATAATCGATAACCCTTAACCCTTATAACTCATAACCATTAACATTTATAACCATAACCCTTAAGCCATAACCCCAAACCCCTTTAACCTTTACAAATGTAACCCCTTTCTCCTAACCCCTATAACTCCCAACCCTTATAACCCCAAATGCATATTACATGTAATCCCTTATTCCAAAATATCTAGAACATCTATATTCCTTAACCCCTAATGCTTATCCCCTATGACCCCTAAATACTAGTGTGTATAACCATTAACGCTTATCCCTATCCATAATTACCACCTATAAATTCTTCCTCTAAACCTTCATGGTCCTTGACTAATTATTAAATATAAGACTTATAACTCGTATCACCCTTATCTTTTATATCCTCATATGTAACTCTTATTCCCTAAAATAACCCCAATAATAATTATCATCCTTTCCTTCACAACTCATAGTCATGATAAGCATTATTAAATATAACACGTATAACCATAACCCCTAACACCTATAATTTTTAAACTCTAGAAACCCCATCATCAACACATAACTTATATAATTCTTTTAACCTACAATCCCTTTAACTCTTAAATATTCACTTTAAATTATATATTCTCTAACCCTTATAACCCATTGCCTCTTATATGTTTCCACTATAAACCTTATATTCTTTATCTCCTATATCACATATAACACTTACACCCCAAACCTATATAATCGTTATCATTGGCAATTTTTGTAACATTTATCATTCTTAACCCTAAAGGCATATACTCCCTAGCTTGTTAAACCATTCACCACCCCTAAATAATTACTATAACCCCAATTACACATATAAACTAAATTAACTTAGTCACCACATATATTACCCATATAGCCAAAATTATCTTTATAACCCCTAACCTTTATAAACCATATAACCCCTAACCCATTTATACCCTAAGACATATACCCAATAAACTCTAATTTCTAACCCTTCTAATTAATAATATAATCCATAATGCATATAACACCTAAAATACCTAACACATATAACTATTAACACGTAAAATTTAACCCATAAGACTTAAATTACCTAACCCCTAACCCTTATAACACTTAATCATTGCAAACCATAATCCATATAACCCCTAACTAATAGCATATAACCCTTAATATTGTATATCCTAACTCATAAACCCTAACACTAATAACCTCTTACACCTATCCCCTGATTCGAATAGTCCCTAACACTTATAACTCTTACCCATATAATTCTTAAACCTTATAAGCATTAACTCATATTATCATTAATGCTTAGAACATATATAATCATTAACCCCTAACCTATATAACATATATAACCCTTATCCATTATGACCCTAACCACAAAACAATAGAACTCATCTCTTCCCTAATGTTTAATATAACCTTTCAATTAAATAACTCTTATAATCCTTAACTCATAATTCTCACCCATTGTGTCCCCATAATAGAACTCCTACACCTTGTTAATGTTAGAACCCCTAAACCCAATAAAACCTTATCTTCAATCACAAACACACACAACCCATAATCTCCAATCCCAATAACCCTTAACTCCCAACTTCTAATCCCTATAAATTCCAATGCAAAAATGAATAAGTATATCCCCTCCAACTTATAACCTTTATCAGTATCATCCCTAACCCCATAACACATGCCTATTATAACCATCATCACCCCTAACCTCTAAACCCTTAACACACATAACTATTAATGCATACTTAAATTACCTAACATCTAACCCTTATAACACCTAACCATTGCAAAACCTAATCCATATAACCCTGAATTTCACATCTCCTAACTCGTAAAACCTAACACTAACAACCTCTTACACCTAACCCCTAATGCCAATAGACCATAAAGTTTTTAACTCTTACCTATATAATTATTAATCCTTATAAACATTAACTCATATTATCATTAATTCTTAGAACATATAGAACATATATATAACCCCCACTACCTATAACATTTTACCACTAACCCATGTTAACGCATAATATAACCTTAAATCTCTATAAACCTAAACCCTTATGACCACGAATCCATAACACCAAACACCTATAACTTCTCACTTTAATCCTTAATTGATAACACCTATATACATGTGTAAATTTCACCCATTTGGATATGACCCTTAACCTCCATAATCTCTTATTCCACAACACTACAACACATAACCACTATAGTCCCTCACAACTAACCTAATAACCCCTAATCTCTAATCAATTTAAATTTTATCACCCCCAACTATAATGACCCTTAATGTAAGCAAAGAAAAATTATGACCCCTAATGCTTATAAGTCTTATCCCTTATCATCACTTAAACATTATAGCCCTTATAACCTTCAACACTTGTAACCCTTTAACACTTATCACCCCTAAAATTTATGTGTCATAGTACCAATAAATATTAACTCTTTTATTCCTTAAACCTTATAACACCTAATCCCTTTAATTCATTTAAACCCTAACAACTCTTCCATATAACCCTAATCCAATCAATTCTAACCCTTAATATTTGTAACCCCTACATGTTAACCTTTATAATCTCTAACACATACAAGCCATATAATCTATGTAACATCTAACACCTACAGTCACTAAATTGTATAACCCCTATAACCCTTACACCCTATAATTTCACTCCCTTAATTCATAATACTTGTAATACTTAACCATTTAAATCTTATATCTCATGTAAACTGTATATCTCATAACACCTAAAAATGTTATATCTCATGTAAACCATATATCTTATAACACCTAAAAATAATATTTCTGACACCTAACTTATATAACCTTTAATATTACCCATAATCTTAATATTACTTATAAACTCTAATATAACCCCTTACCAATATATTCCCTAAAATGTATAGCCAATTACCCTTATAACCATATCCTCTTTAATGTAGAACCACCTAACCTTAACCCTTGAGCCGCCAGCCCCTAACATTTATCATGTATAATCTCCAAATATAATAAATTACCCTTATAACCATAACCTCTATAATATAGAACCCCCTAACTATCATACCCTAACCATTAACCCCTAAGGCCCCCCACCCCAAATATTTATGACCTCCAATTCTAATAACCCATATCATTCATATTATCTTAAAGCTTATTTTAACACCTAACTCCAAACCCTAACACCTAAAACCTATAATCATTTTCCCATACTCCCTAATGCATATTTATGAGAAACCCTAAAATCCCTCTCAACCTTAGACCTCAACCCAAAAGTACGATAACCCATAATACTTATAATCCCCAAGCCTAAAACATTATAACTCATAACCCATGTATCCCCTAACCTATAATTTTTTATCCTTATAAACCCCATAATTGCTAACTCAAATCACTCGTAATATATCACCCAAAAACTATATAACCCTAAATAACTAACACCCCTAAACTATTTAACAACAAACGTGAAAATTCGATCACATGCAATCTATATAACCCTTATAATACACGAGCACTATCATCTCCAAACCATAACCCATAATTTATGTGAACCCTATAACCCTTATTATTTATAACCCATATATCCCTTAACTTATAAATAGTATATCACATAACCTCTATAACCCTCATGTATAACTTCTCATCCAATAATCCTTAACCCATATAATCATTATCTCCTTTAAATTTGATCACTTTAACTCTTAACCCCTAATGACATAAGTGACAAAAGAATGTTATCAATAATGATGAATATTTCTAGAGGATGGGACACACCTTGGATAGGTGTGCATAAGTTTTATAAATTTGACATGAATAACTTGAAGATCTCCTAAGGAAGGAACTCAGTGTAGGGTTAGGTGTAACCCCTTGCCCTATGGTAGGACACATTAGACAAATGGCCTTTTGTCTTACACATAGTGCACCACAATTTGTTTTTACTTGATTAAGGTAGATAATTGGTTATAAAGTTGTGTTATCACTAAAGTTGCATTGAAAGTAGCATTAGATGTGACCTAGTTGCACCTATGTTACCAAGGTACCTAGCCATTGACTTGACTATGATGGCTTGCACCAAAACATTCCTTTGAAAGTATTATCTTTTCTGCAAGAGGAGGATCTTAGTCAGGGGTAGGGGTGCACTGATAAACCTTTTATTATGCTAGGTGTCATATATTTTGTACCTTGATATGTGAAATAGTTATTGGGTTAATCACTAGTCGTACTCTTCAATAGTTTCTCCCATAATTTACTTCATCTCATTTAGCTCAATGTTACTTTGTTGTTCTATGTTTGGTTTTTGGAATTCAACTGTGAAAGTAAATTATTCACAATACCATAAGTGTTGGACCAAAATAAGTGAAAAAACAATGTTATCAATAATGTTAAATATTTATAGAGGATGGGGCACACCTTGGGTAGGTGTGTGTAAGTTTTATAAATTTCACATGAATCACTTGAAGATCTCCTAGGGAAGGAACTCAGTGTAGGGTTACGTGTAACCCCTTGCCCGATGATAGGACTCATTAGCAAAATGTCCTTTTGTGTTACACATGGTGCACCACAATTTTTTCTTCACTTGATTAAGGTAGATAGTTGGTTCTAAAGTTGTGTTATCCCTAGAGTTTCTTTGAAAGTAGCATTATATTTGGCTTTTGGAATTCAATTAGAAAGTAAATTATTCACAATATCATAAGTGTTGGACCAACATATATAAGTGACAAAAGAATATTATCAATAATGATGAATATTTCTAGAGGATGGGACCATTATCATGAGTACACATAGGCCAAAGATTTCATTTACAGGGCCCATGTGGTGTTTTTAGACCTTGTGCATGGTTTAGGAGTCCTAAAAGTGTATCATATGCATTAAGACATTTATAGTTCCTCCTCATACCATGTCCCTAAATTGGAGAAGCATAGTTTGAAAAAATTAAATGTTGGCC
Source organism: Picea mariana (assembly GCA_032191745.1). NCBI lineage: Eukaryota > Viridiplantae > Streptophyta > Pinopsida > Pinales > Pinaceae > Picea > Picea mariana. The sequence goes on from JASDQU011247214.1 coordinate 43,112, forward strand.
CCTTTCACTGATTGTTGTTTCTGGAAAGTTTCAACGAAGATGTTATAGGAATGACGAACATTTTGATTGAAACGGCCTCATCGCAATACGATATGTATAATGATGATGACAAACACTATGATGGATAATTTCATCTCCTTCACATTTAGGTTATAATTTTGTCATTTGATTGTTTAATTCTTTGTGTGAGTCATATTTCAGTCTCGAAACACTCCCATGTCGTCAACGCATGCATCTACTATAACCATGTCAAATTTTGGTGCATATGTAACATCCCACTCTGGTGCACTGAGAAAACTTATTATTTGAGGACACTTGCTCGCAAGTGATCTGGACTTTTCTGATGTTGGACCATTTATACTTGATTATGATGCGATTGACAGATGACATGATGTGTTACTATTTGATGTAGACAAGTGCTATTGACTCAGTTTTATTGAGTGTGTAGGGTTTTGACCTTGAGGATGCAGAGGCATCGGTAGAACCCCCTTGGACTCCGGACTGAGTCAGGGAGTGTGCTTTTGGATTGATATATTTACTGTGATGTTTCATTAATTTGATGATTTGATGTTGACATTTCTAACATGATTGTTG
>JASDQU011247216.1:0-12250 GCA_032191745.1 Picea mariana
TGGAGGAATTTTGGTAGCATAGCATTACTTTCTATGGTGTGTCATGAAATGTAACCTCAAAATATTTATTTGTATGTGGAAAATGATACCCATTCTAAGATCTAGTTTCCATGTGAACTCTCTCATTATATTGATAAAAATAAATAAGTTTAGTGGACATCATGGAAGACTGAGTAAATGTTATTAATAATTGACGGGTTTAACAAAATTTACATATACTCACTACACAAGCTAAGAAAACATGAGTGCATTAATGAGTCATTGATTTGTCTTTTTGGAATTTATGAAGGGTTACACATAAGTCAAATGATTTTATATATCTCACGCATAAAAATAGGGGAATATTGTGTGTGACCAATAAAATGGTCTAATTATGGATTGAATCAACTAAGAAACTAGCAACTAGGCTTCTCAAAGGAATGTCAAGGGAAGACTAGGGTCAAGGTTTTCTCCTAAGGACACTAGGAATACTAGGACTTATACTTATAGAAGAAAAGAAAGACTTTTATCATGTAGCTCTGGTAAGAGAATAAGATAGGGTTTTGTGGCATTTTAAAACCCTAGTACTACCTAATGTGCTTGTTATCGAGAAGATAGAGGGAGTTGATCTTGTACAAGCATGAGATACAAATGTAGGTTCCAAAAATAACTTACCATTGTGTATGCTAACTTGTTGATGATCTCTAATGGAGTCAGCTATTGGCTAATGTTATCTTATGGTTTCCATAGATAGGGTTTGAAGAGTCCGACTTCTAACAACCCTTGATAAGATATTGGTAGGTGCATGTACTTGATATTCTAAATATATATGAAGTGTTTGGGTTGTCCAAATATTCTGTACTTGCATACTTGAATTTTAGCTTATGTTGTCTTCGTAATTGAGTAATAATAGTACTAGTTATGGAGGTTAATTTGACATAATTGTTGGGCTCTAAATATGTCCTAAAATCAACCTCTATGCATCAGCCAAAGGTAGGCGCTGGCACAAGCATTTTACTTGTTGCCTACGTAGGTTCTTACCTTCCGTTTTCAATACCCAACCTCTAGATATGCAACACCTATAAAGGAACAACAATCGTAAAGGGAACGACAACTGTTCCTTTCAAATGAATATCAACTACCCTCAAAGGAACAACAGTCACGTGAAAGGAACAACAAATGTTCATTTCAAATGAACAACAACTACACTCAAAGGAACAACAGTCATGTGAAAGGAATGACAACTGTTCCTTTCAAATGAACAACAACTACACGCAAAGGAACAACATTCACTACATTGCGCTGAACTAATGTTGAATTAATTGCATTGTAGTATTTGCCCAACTATTCAATTGTCAACCCGAGGAAGTCTTTTATTTCAAAGTTACCATGCACAATATATGCAAGCAACACATTCGAACTAACACTATTATCTATTTAATAAAATAAAAAACATAACTTAAAATCAATCAAATCCGCTCTTTCTTGAAAATACACTCAGTTGAAATAAAACCACTACCACACTCTTACATAAATTAAAGGAGTATTGAAAAAATAAAGTAACAACAACATGAATTGAATCTTACTGTAAGAGCAATCTAATAAACAACACACAACTGTAAGCAGTGATCAACTAATCATAAACCAAGATAAATTAAGACAATGAAAAGAAAAATACAAGTAAATGAATAAGACCAACACATACCAGATTGAGGGGGCCCTGCCTCACCTAGCATGCATGTCCAAACAACTTATAAGATTAAGAGAAAGTTGCACATAATTGCAGATCCATCAGCTCCCTTGTTTTATTGAAGAAAACTCAAAAATTACATAAGTTCATCTCTTTCTTACAAATAAATTCTATATAATTTCATGAATGACTCTCTATTGATTGAAGAGGTCTTATTTATACAAATCAAATCCCCAAATCCCTAGGTTTCTCAAACAAATTGCTAAGTTTAGAGAACCGAACGCAACTGTAAATCTGGAAATACCCTTTTAAAGAACCAACGATTTCTCTTAAACCATAGCTCCAATTGGAAAACGACCCACAATGAACTCAATTGGGCCCATTCTGAAAAAAATCCATGTCTCGTATTTTCGAGATTCATCCTCATCTGCTCACAATATTCAATGCAAATTCGTCTCTCCTTATCTTCCACATTTTTCACTGAAAACGGTTAACCACGAGTTGGAACTCACACGTGTCATTTGGAGGTTGGAACCTTGACTGCTGCAACTATTGATACATAAAATCACTTGTCAAACCATCATCAGAAAAATCATGCATAATAGTCTTTAATTCATTAAAAATGAAGGAAGAATAATCATTATTAACCACTAAAGCATAAAAGGAATTATATGTCATTTTATGAGCAGTTGTAGCAAATGTATGGAAAATGGAATGATAAATTAACGATAATAGGACAGAGAAGGGATGGAATTGATGTATATAGATGATGAAAATATGGACAAATATGTGACCCAACAATAACATTGAGCTGATATTGTTCAGTGATTTACAATTATGTAGAAGATAAATGATAAAATTTATTTCTATAATAACTTATTGTAATATGCCATTTTTTAGGTCAAAATATTTTCAAGTGACCACTATTTGAGTGTGAATAGTCATTAGATTTAGAAGGAGATAATTCAAGAGGTAGTCCATGCATTGTTGGTTGTGAGTTAGAATATGGATATCCACAACATTCATGCAAATAATTCAGAAGGAATAATCTATCGATGATGTAGAGATACATGGTTGATTAGCAAGCAATGCTACTTGAGAACCATTAATTTCTTATGGAATTAGCACTTAGCAATGTTTTCCACCATAAGATATTCCTTAATGCGTAATGCAAGTATTTATAATCACTTTAGAAAAAATTCAAGGGATCAATACAGATAAAATTCATACACTTTAGAATTCAAACACTTTGAAATTCATATATTCATCAACATAAAATGCATAAACAATGAGATTCATAAAAAATGTGCTATGAAATGTATATATATATTCAACATCATCTAAATTGTTCATTTTTTATAAAATGACAACTCGTTCTCAATATACAAAGAAACACCAAGTGCCCTAACATAAAAAACATCCATATGGTGATGTAGATACAAAATGGTAGTAGTTGGTCAATCATTGACAACTACCACCCTCGCCACCCTTAGGAGCATCTTGGAAATCAATCTTTCTTCTCTTGCTCAAGGAAGCACCTCGAGAGGTTCTAGGCTTGGATATGCTTCGACGCTCTGGAGACTACACAAAGAATAAACATTGTTATAAGTTTTTTTCCTCAATGAATTAATAAACATACAAAATGATACTTTGTAATTTAACCTAAGACAACTCACTACATATGTTATTGACAATCATGAGGGTGTTACCCTCCTTTGCGACCCCGGTCTCTTCGTGATAACACCCTACATCAGTTACAAGGATAAAGTCAAGAAAATTAAACAAATATGCGTAAAATCAAATTCATGAAACATAAAAATTTTATCATCAATGCATTATATCACCGTGAATATCTCAGGCCTCGATGGATATTCACTGGAAAATGGAGCACTAGGTTGTACAACCTACTCCGAGACAACCTCTATTGTGGCAGTATCAGTCGATGGGGAAGATGGAAATGCTGAGGGTGGGCCATGATGGACCACCACAGGCTGTACAAGTGATTGCAATTCCCTAGGCTTGGATAAATGTAACCTAGAAGCAATTCCCAGGTGCTCAGAGAATGCAATATTACTATAGCTAGAAAAAATATCCACAACCTGCATACATATTAATAAAATTGAACTATTAGTACTAACTAGTAAAATTAAAAAACATAAACACAAACAATTTGAGAATTATACGATATTTAACTCTACACATGATACCTGTGATACAGGTGACTTGTCCATCCTAGATGGACATTCCCTAACATCGCCTAGTCCCAAATCCAGTAGAAACATGAGAACATTAAATATTTGAGGATGCCATAAAATAAAGAAACGACTATGGTGAATTTATCATATGTGACACATACTTGTGTGTGGGGTGCACCCAATGAATATGATACCTCTACTACCACATCAATGATGGGGCTAGGCATTGATGTATCCACCGACGTAGAGGTTCTATTGCTAGGACGTAACAACTACAAAACAACATACAATAAAATATAGATATAAATACACATAATAAAAAATAAATATATACGATGAAGAACATAAAGAGGGTTATGATACTAACCTCCTCCATAAAGATATGTTATCCAATGGGCTCTATAGGCCCATAGAATGTCTTCTCGCAGCTCGAGCATCTGTGAGGTTCACATGGGCGGATGCTATGTCCATGTGCCCTCTCCTCACTGCAATCTGTTGTGCATGTTGAAACTCCAACCCCTCTATCAATGTCACTAGTCAACACCTCCTACCTAGATAGTGCAACAAATCTACTGTGTTGCACTAGGCTACAAGTCAATGATGAAATGGCTAGCTTTACCTATTGCAAGCTCTTTGCAACAAGAGGATGTTGGGTAGGGGGTGATCAGAGCTTCACTTGGGGGATGAAGACATAACATGGGGTCATGCCTGGCATGCTCTCGGTCCTGTGCGAACCCTAGACCCACCCCCTGTAAGTCTCCAATGTCAAATTAGTTGACATTCTTACCCAAAATAAACTCAACCCATAATTTTCTCAGAAAATATAACATTATCTCTCTATTATTGTAGGGAGGCTTATTAAAAACCATATACCACATATCCATCCAATTTTGACTAATCCGGGGATGGATGCACCAGTCAATGGAGATGCATTTTTTGTTCAATGGTAGTTCTTTTCCAGTTCTAGGATCCCTAAAAATAGAAAATATTTGTGGTTTTGAAATGCTCGGGTCTTTGACTTGGATGTTTCTGTCCAAACTAGTGATGTAGTACTCATACATTCTTTCCCTGTAATAAAAAATAGAGGTCAATTTTTCTTGGGCACTTGTAATGGATTTCACAATGATGTCCAAAGAAGTGGCCAAGGAGACTATACTAGGCTCTCTAGTGTCCCTTAATTGTTCCTAAAGGGTTCTTAATAAATCCAACCCCTCATCAATTTGAGTGTTTACATTGAGTGGTTGTGGTGGGTTGGGGTTTTGATCTTCTTGTTTTTCTTCTGACTGGATTTCATTGTCTTGGGGTTCCATTTTATTATATATGCTGCAATTTAAAAGCCATGGCATCTAAATTAGGTTGGTTTTTTAATTAAAATACAAAATTACAATTTTTATTTAATTTGGATTCTTGGAAGCAAAAGACTAAATTGGGTTAAAAATAAGATAAATCAAACATACCTGGACACGGTGGCAAGATCCTTCCTCTCTATCTCCTTTATTTACTCAATGAGAGTTGAAACACAAGTGCAGTTTATGCATAATGAACACGACCTCTTCAAATATTTTATTAGTAGGAATGTGCACTTGTTCTTAAAAAAGCGCATACATTCTTTCCACTAAACCTACGTGGAAAGCCTCGTGGAGGTTCTTCCACATCCAAACCTAAAGGTTTAGGAATGCATGCATGTTCCTAAGAATGCACACGCGTTCTTGCGAGTGTGCGTTCCTGCTGCATGGCTTGCCACTTTTTTGGCCACGAACTTTGTCAACTTACCTAGATACATTGTGTTGGTCCAAAAATTCCAAAACCGGAGAGTACATAGCCAAACTTGGTTACAAAGTTTGGATGGAAGACTTTGTCATATGTGAAAAAATGGTGGTGGAAATGCTTGCGGAAAATAAATGCTCCCATAAAAGATAAGATCAATCTATGGTTGACCTTAAACAAAAAATTACTTACCTTGGATGTTGGCATTAAGTCCGGGTGGGTTGGACCAAATATGTGTTTCTTGTGCAAAAATAAGGAAGAATCCATTTCTCACTTATTCATTTCCTTTGTTTATGCAAAAAAGGCCATGAAGATAGTGTATTATGATCTCAAGCCCACGTGCCAATGGAACAGGACCAGCCTGGAAGATTTCTTAAAGGACTAACTTGCAGACAAAGTTGTTAAAAATTTCCAAGGTATGCCAAGATTCTTGGTTTCTAGTATGTGGTGGGCTCATAATTCCAGTATTTTTCGAGATTTATCCATCCCCCTTGAAGTAACAACTGGTATAATTTTGAGACTATCCAATGAGTTTATGTCACACTTGAAAGTCAAAGGCCCGTGGCTACCATCTATGCCAGAGATGGACTTCAGAGTCTCATGGGGATTCTTTGACAGGGCATGCCAGGGCCACCCCCAAATGTGTGGAGTTGGGATAGTCTTGTTCTTAAGTCATAATCATTATCTTCATATCTTATATGCACCTAGGAATGACACAAAGAATAAGGAAGAATTTATCACTCTGAGGACTCTACTGGAAATCGCAATAATGAAACAAGTGAAGAAGCTACAAATCATGGGAGATTACAAGGTTGTCATAGATTCTGCCTATTAGAAGTCTATAGTGTCAAATGTAAGGCTAGAGTCCATCCATCCAGACATCAAATCATCCATCAACTCCTTCAAATGGATCTCTTTCAACCACATCCTTTGTGAAAAAAATGTCAAAGCATATGAGTTGTCAAAATATGCATTGTCTCTTCCTCTTGGTGCCATGTGACTCTATGGATTCCTAGATGGGGAGGAGACCAACTCCATGGAATTCCAATTCTAAGTCTCTTTTTCCCTGGATATTTTTTTGAAGTCTATGTAAGTTAATGTAAAATAAGAAAGTCAAATGTATAGTCGGTACAGGTGTAACTTTTTGAACAACAATGATAGGAAGTATAGACAATCTTGTTGAATCGTTTTTAGTTTTTTGACTTTTGGTATATACAACTGAATGTATAGACGTGAAGGTATAGTTAGGTATAGTCAAGAATACACTAAAGGGGTCTCCTATTTGAGGGATGAACATGTATATTTCTCTCAGAAATATAAAGATTTTTTTCAAAGGAAAAAAAAAGTCTCATTCCTAAAAACTTGATATTCATGAATGCCATGTCATAAAAAAATATTATCATAATATGTCACAATACATGTGTGAGCATAGAGTTATGTGAATTTAATATCAAATTTTTGGTATTTTAGGGTTTTGTTTTTTCAAATGAAATTAAATAACATTTATAAGATCATTCATTCTAATATATTTGAAAAAATAAATAGTTATGTCATAGTATGTCACAACACATTACTATTCACAAACTTATGCAAATTCAATATCAAAATTTCTGGTATCCCTTCTTGATATTTTAGGGTTTTTTCAAATAAAGTTAAAACACATTTATAAAATCATTCTTCCTCTATATTTTTTTAATTTTTCTTTTTAATATATTTGAAAAAATAAATAATTAATAATTTTTTTTAAATAATGAAAAATACTTAAAAATACCATTTATAAGATAATTGAAAAAATTTAAATTTACATATATATATATATATATATAAATGATAAAATTTTAATATATTAAATATACCATTATTTAACATAAACACTATATACCAAACACGTATATTCATTTCACAATCATGAATATTTAAAAAACATATTCATTTTACAATCATGTAAACTTAAAAAACATTTAAATAGTGGATATTTCTATTTTTTCATTGTAAATCATTCCAACTTATCAATTTTCATTGTAAATCATTCTAGTTTACAATAAAAAGATTTACACATTAAAATCAAAACTTAAAACGATTCCACTTTATTAAAAGTTCGATAAAAATATAATTGAAAAAGAAAATTCAATATGCCACAAATTCGATGGTAACAGAAATAAAATAATGGGCTGTTACTTTATTTCTAAAAATAAATAATGGAAAAGAGTTCTCTATGTAAAATTGCACGATTGATTACCATACTTATACTGAACTAGCAACAACCATTTTATAAAAGTGGTTGATATGATTACCATACTTATACTGAACTAGCAACAACCACTTTATAAAAGTGATTGATATACGTCGATCGGTTCCAGTTTTCACATTTCCAAACTGATGGTGGCGATAGACGTGTATCAACCACTTTTATAAAATAATTGTTGCTAATTGACGATCCACTTTTATAAAGTAATTGTTGCTAGTTGACAATCACGTCTCTTAAGAACAACTATTAATATATTCTTACATAATTAATAAATACATTAATCAAAAATAAAATAATACACTAAATATAATAAAGTAAAAACATTATTAAAATAAAAATAAAAGAATAATGTAACATATTAATTAATAATTAATTAATTAATTAATAAAGTAAATATATTTATAAAGAAAAATATTTTTTCTATCAAATATTAATATATTATAAATAAATTAATAAAATTTAAATAAATCACTAAATTAATTATAAAATAATATATTGGTAATGAAAAATACATTAGTAGTATATTTAAATAAATAAATATAAATGCATTACTAAATTAATTATAAAGTAGTACATTAGTAGTATATTTAAATAAATAAATATAAATGCATTACTAAATTAATTATGAAGTAGTATATTAGTCATGAAAAATATATTAATAGTATATAAATAGATTAATGTGATCTTACATAAATGAATTAATATATTAATATAGTAATTAATTGATATATTAATTAATGTATTAATAAGTAAATATATTTAAGTATTAATGTATTGATTAATTAAAGTATTAAAATTCTAAAGAATCACAAGTAATTACTTACCCTCTTAATGTATAGACCAATTGGGTCTTAGTGGGATTTCATCATCATCATCATCAAAAAAATATGATGTATTATAATGTAACAAGTTAATTAATAAAAATCTTGATAATGTATTGTATTAATTAATTAATTAATACATTATTAAACTATACATACATTAATAAAATGTTAATTTAACAATAAATTAATAAATTAAAAATACAATAATAATAAAATTTTAATAAAATAAATACATTAATGTATTAAATACATTAATATATTAATATTTATACATTAATTAAATGTATTAAAATTTATATATTAATTAAATAATTACTTAAATACATTAATTAATGTATTAATATTTATATATTAATTAAATACATTAATGTATTATATTATTATATTAAAATATTAATAAAAAAACATTTAAATATTAATGAATAACTTATTGTATGGATATAATGTAAAGTACACGATTTAATTATTGTAATTTATAAATTAAATTATTTATACATTAATATATAATATAATGTATTAATAAAATTAATACATAAATTAATATAATATTAAATAATATATGATTAAACTATTAATATAATAATAAAGTAAAAATACATTAAAATTACTTTATAAAATTATTATATAAATAGAGAATATTAATATATTATATTTTTATTTGAAAGTATCAATTCATTAATACAATATTCATCTATATATTAATTCAATAATCATTAATGCATTAACACAATTTACTATATTAATAAAATAATACATTGAAAATATATCAATAAACTAATAATATATTAAAAAAATATTAATACATTAAATTTATAAATTCATTATTAATATTTTATCTTTATTAATGTATTAAGAATTAAATTTAAACATTACATTAATGCATTGAATTGAGTTATTACTAAATTAATTATTATAAAGTAATAACTCAATTAATTATTATAAAGTAATATATTAGTAATGTAAAAATACATTAATGTGATATTACATAAATGAAATAATATATTAATGATCTATTAATTAATGTATTAATATATAAATATTAATTTATTAAAATGTTAATGTATTAATTAATTAATACTTTTATGCAATATATAAATTAAAGAATCAATGCATTAATGTATAATGTGATGTATTAATGTAACATGTTAATTAAAAAAGTATTAATAATGTATTAATACATTAATGTACTAAAGTATTCATGTATTAACTAAATAATATATCAATGATATATAAATTAATGTATAAAATAATAAATATAAGTATTACATGTATTAAATAATTGAAAAATTAATGTAATTTATAAATTAAAGTATTAAAACATTGATGTATAACTTATTGTATGAAGGTAATATTGCGCTATGTATGCCATTGCAATGTTGGGCTATGCTTGTCACATTAGGTTCTATGCATCAGATAGTAAGAAGGGGTTATGTTCGTCACATTGTGACGTTTGGAAATGTTTGTCACATTGCGTTGTTAGGCATTACTAAGTCACATTACGACATTAGGTTCTATGCATCACATAGCAATAAGGGGTTATGTTCGTTAGATTGCGACGTTTGGAAATGTTTGTCACATTGTGACGTCAGAAAATTCGTCGCATTGTCATATAGTGATGATGAGTCCATGGTGCTACGGTTTGTCATATAGTGATGACGAGTCTATGTGCATATCATTGCGACGTTAGAAAGTTCGTCGCATTGTCACAAAAGAAAGAGTTTTGTAACATAATGAGGTATGAGCATGAACATGACATATCAAAGTGGGTTATGTTCATCACATTGCGATGTTAGCAAATGTTCATTTCATTGCAATGTAGGGTTATGTTTGTCACATTGCGACAATGGGTTCTGCACATTACATTGCGACAAGGCGTTATATTCGTCACATTGCGACGTTTGAAAATGTTTGGCACATTGCGCAATGATAGGGCTAGGTTCATCACATTGCGATGGCAAGGCTATGTTCTTGACATTGCAACGTCCGTATATGTTTGTCACATCCTGACGTTATTAGGTTTATCACATTACGACATCCATTTTTGTTCGTCACACTGTGATGAAAGGGCTATGTTCACCATCACATTGTGACGTCTGTATATGTTTTCACATTGTGACATTACTATGTTTGCAATGACATAGATATGTTCAACACATTGCCATGACAAGACTATCTTAATCATATTGCAACAAGGTTAGGTTCATCACATTGCAATGTGTGTGTATGTTCATCACATTTCAACGTTACTACATTAGACATATTTTGATATCCATTTATGTTCATCCCATTGCGATGACAGGGCTATGTTTGTCACATTGAGACATTACTATGTTTGCAATGAAATATATATATGTTCGTCTCATTACGTCACTGTCTGTCATTACTATGTTCGACATAATGCAACATTACTATGTTCTTCACATTGTAATGTGTGGTGTTGTTTGTCAGATTACAACGTTGAGGGAATGTTCATTGCATGACAAGTCTGGTTTGTGTTCGACAAATTGCGAAAATGAAGTTTTGGTGAAGTGTTATTTTTTTTTTAAATCTAAGTGTTTTCTTTGTGAAAAATATAGAAACTTTGAACTGATGTGATATATTACATAGAATGAAACTTAGAACCATACTTGTTCTAAGGACATTGATATCATATGATCTTAAACTATAAAATTTATCCCTTCGAAATAAGCATATATAAACTTAGAGTATGCATTTATGCATTTCAGTTTTTGGTGTAGCAAATTACAATTGTGAGGAAAACACAAATATTAATCAAATAATTATATGTTTTATTTTTCTTATATAATACTATCTTTTTCTTGATATTATGTGTTAATGTCTTTTGTCTTTTAATATAATAATGTGTTTTTTTAGTAATCAAATATTAATGTCTTTTGTAATCAAATAATAAATGTAACTTCTTTTCTTATATAGTAATGTGTTTTTCTCTATACAATAGACATAATTAATATTGATATTGTCTTTTTTAATATAATTACGTCGATAGTTATGTCGATAGTTACGCCGATAGGAATATACCTATTGACAATGGGCAGAATTAATTATCTTTTAACCTTAATGATCTTTTAACCCTAATCTAATGGATAAGCATTCAAGATGCGGGCATATTCTTAGTCGTCCTCCAAAATGAATGAACCAGATTTATTGCTCATAACTTCCGTGCATTTATAAAGATATCCGTTAACATGTTTACTTTTTTACATTTACCTAAGAATACTTAAAAATTTACTGTGCGCATGTATAATTGACACGTACAGTAATTAATATGTATGAATGCCACGACCTCCACGCATAACACAGAGCGGTGCCACAACCTCCACGCATTAGACAGAGCGGCATGCATCCACGCATGGGGAAGAGAATTTAATGAACAACCGCATGCACACGCGACTTGAACCGCCACACAGCGACCCATACGCATTCTGTAAACATTTGATATACGCATTGCAATATCCAAATACGCATTCTGTAAGCAGCCCAATGTTAGTCTGTTTTTCTTGTTATTGAATTAGATCTGCCAGTAGAC
>JASDQU011247220.1:0-12266 GCA_032191745.1 Picea mariana
TTAAGGTACGGTTTTTGTTGTGTAGGCCAAGGAGTCCACATTGATGGATCTACAAAGGGAGGGTTAGTTTGTTGCATGGGTGGGTAATTCATTTGATTGAGGTATTGCATTTGATTATAGGGAGAGTAATTCACTTGATTAAAAGAAGGATAGCTATTCCAACGATTAGAAGATGTAAATGGCATATTAGGATTCATACCTTGTCCCCACGGCTTCCATTGCCTTCTATGTGTCAACAGATAGACAGCTTCATCTTCTTCATCAGTTGGTTGTAATGTTGCATTGATTCCTGGTAAAGAAGGGCATTGTTGAGTTTCATGATCCTTATCACAGATGGTGCAGATTGGTTTTTTGTCCAATGGGCATTCCCTTCGTGGGTGCTTGTCTCTGCATTTGGAACAAAAGATGGACAGAGTTGTTTATACTTCGGATTATTTCTTTTGAATCTACAAGGTATCAATTTGTGAGGAAAAAGAGCTTAACATTTTAGTTTTAAAACCCTCCAGTAAATTACCTATTTCGGCTCTCATTGCTCCTCCACTGGCTGATTTTTGAACTCTTGAAAATGTGGTAACCCTGCTATTTTCTCTATTCCTTGAAGCTCCTCTTGAACATCTTTTACATAGGTTAACAATTTCATCATATGATTCTTTAGATATGTCCCCTTTTCCAAGCATATTTATCATATCTAGACAGTCATCCCTTACTCCTTTTAGTAATATTGTTTTAAGAATATCCTTACTTATATCGGGGTGGCTGGATCTTTGTAGATTATATTGTAGCCTTTCTACAAAGTCCTCCAGATTTTCATCCTCTTTCTGTATCATCTTGAATAGTTCCTCTCTTTTTTCTCTTTTTCGACAATAGTCCTGGTATTTATGTAGGAATTTCTGTTTCATCTGATCCCATGTTGTGATACATGACCTCCAAGACTCATGAACCATATTAGTGCATTTCCTTTCAATGTTGCTGGAAATAGTTTTAATTTTTGAGCATTGGAAATGTAATCATAACTTTTGCATAATATGTCAAACTCGAAAAGGAATTCATCAGGATCCTCTAAAGATAAACCATGAAAGTTAGGTAAAGATTAGAGTGGAATATTCTTCATGGGGGCTACCCCTCTAGGAAGATCACCAATAGGAAATCCTAAGGTGGAAAAAGAGTTTTCATCATTTACCTCTCTTTCAGGACCTGCCTGTTCTTCCTGATGCAGTTCTTCATTATACTCATCCATGGTTTCTTTTGTTTGTTCCCCTGCTATGCTTGCTCGATCCTTAATGTTTCCTGCTGGTTTCTCAACTGTCTTAGGACTCCAAATCTCTCTCCCCATTTCAAAGTTTTCTTGAAAGGAAGGTTGGGATTTTGGTTTCCGAGAGTTTGGTCTCTGAGGATCAACAGATTCAGATTTTGATATAATCTCGTCAATATAAGTCTTTCTTCCTCCCCTTCCTCTACCCCTGCCACCTGTAGGGTCAGTTTCTTTGGGGTCTCCGTGTCCTCTCATGCAATCTTTATATCTGAAAGAACATAAGTGATTTTGAAATCTATAATTGCCTTCCCCGACAATGGTGCCAAAATGTTGGTCACTGTAATTGCTTATGAACTAAACAATCAAGTGTTACATAAATTGTCAACCCAGGGAAGTCTGTTTATTTCAAAGGCAATCACACACTATATATGCTCAATCTCAAAAGAAATCTAGATTTTTAGTAAAAGTATATTAATCACACCTTGCCTTGAACAAACTGAAGTTCTACTTTAAATTACAGAAAAGCAACCTACCTATTACAGAGTTCAAAGTTTAAGGAAATAATTATCTGAAGAATCCTGGATTACATTAAGAAACAACAACCTAGGAAATAAATCTTTCAAGCTACTGCAAAAGGAAAGACCAACTATTCTATAAAAGAGAACAGGACCCTATTCCCCAAGCAAGAATCTTCAGCACCTATTTCTGACTATCACACTTTCATGAACTCATTACTAATCAAAATGATTGACACGTACTGAAGGCTAATTATCTCCTAACAGAGAACATGACCCTATTCCCCCAGAAGGAATCTTCATCACCTGTCTCTGATTATCACACGTTCATAAATTCATCAAACAGAATTACTGATCAGAATGATTAACAGTTACCCAAGCATGAATTATATGAAAACAATGTAACAATCAGTAAAGTAGAGTTTCAGCAAAACAGAGTTCAGTAAAGTAGAGTTTCAGCAAAACAGAATTTAATCAAGGTGTGAACAGAAATAATACTAACACACTACAGAACTAATGGGTGAATCTTGTGAAGAAGGTGGGCCCTCCCTTCTCACAAGATTCCCCAGAAATGAAAGGAACTAGGAAGAAATGCTCAAAATAATATTTTATTCATCTATCAACTGTATCATGTTACAATGTCTGAAGTGAACACGTCCTTCTCTGTAATTCCTTTCTAGCCAAAAAAAAAAAGGATCCCTTCTAATGATGATTTCCCCTTATTTAAAGAGGAGAATCCCCTTGATACAATTGATCATCAAATTACATGTGCACATACGAATCCTATTCTTAGTCAGATCTAATCTTCTATACTGGAATAGGATATCCTGATCTCTCGTAACAGAATGCTATTACAATAGTTGGAATGGTGTTGGGTGAGGTGTAGCTGTTGCGGCTGGTGTAATAGCTTATTTATTTATCTTCTTGTTACTATTGTTGTTTACTGTTTCATCATCACAAATCACGGACTGTTTCAGCAATGGGATTTGCATTCTAACTGTTTCAGCAACGTAGTCTAAAGCAACAGCAATGGTTAATGCTAGCTTAAGGTGCAGCTATTGCGGCCGGTGTAACAGTTCCTTCTTACTGTTGTGTGAATTGTTGTTTCAGTATCGTAGACCACTAAATGATTCAGCAATGGGGTTTGTGTGCTTTTGACTTTTTCAGCAATGGGCCTTCAAGCAACAACAATAATCTGTAGTTCGAATTGTTTCAGCACTATATATTTATGATCGATGGTTAAGTATGAGAGTAATGTAAAATTACATGTAAAACAGATTAAACATATAGCAAAGAGAAGAGATGTTATATACCTTTCGAAAGATAGGGTAAGGTGATAATGTAAGCTTAAATGTAAGTGGGAAAAAGGATGAAATGATAGCAAAAAGTGTGAACAAAAAGGTACATTATAGGGTCCTAACAGATGGGTCGGGTGGTCTTCCACACATAAGTTGCATGGATACCTCGCCTTTCGTTTCTCGGTGTTGTCCCCGCTAGCATTATCGATAGGTTTTTTATCCCCCTTACCCTTCTTTCGTTGTTTTTTCTTTCCTTCAGGCTGTTGGGTGACCTTTGGATTAGTCAATTGCACTATGTGTACATCCGACATTTTGATAGGGGGAGTAGCCAAAGCACTAGTTTGGCTGGCCGCTATGTGTTGTATAGACAGTTGTTGCAACTTCTTCGTCAATTTCTCATCAGGCTTTGTTTGTGCTAAACCAACAATACCATCGGCATGTGGTCTAGCTCTTTGTCTGGTGTTATCAAGTATTAAGCATGGCGCATATGGCAAGATCTTGTATAATAAACCAGACTGAGAATAGATTAGATCAAGTTGTTGAGCTCTCATGATGGCGTCTTCTTCGGAAAATACTCCCAATGTCGTGACGTCTTTGGAACTCTGTGGAACTAAGACTTAAGGAACCACTCGAGCAGGAATGCTGGTGTGACTGGTACCTTAATTAAACTCTTTCGATGTCTCCATTCTTGGATGTGATCATAGATATGGACCTCTTTTGTTTGTGAGAAATTGGCCAGCAATTTGGTGCCAGCGTCATATCTCACAAGTAACTAAAAATGGTTTAGGAAAGCCATCGCCAGTTCACCGAAGGAAGAGTATCTTGAGCAATCGAGCTCAATGTACCATTTCGTGGCACTCCCAATGAGAGTACGTTGAAACAATCGCAACTGTAAGGAGTCATCTTTCAACGAGTTAGATGAGCACCAAATATGGAAGGTAGTCACATGATCTCCTGGGTCTTCATTAGGCTTGGCCTCGAACTTTGGGATGTCCGAAGGAAACTTCATCGACATAGGAGGCCAACACGGATCGTGACAGATAGGGTCATTCAACAACCTTGTCAAGTCTGGCAAATGCAAGGTTGCAAGGAAGGGTAGTTTGGGTTGTTGGTGATAACCTAGGAAAAAGGAGCCTGGAGTTTGGCTGGCACCAAGTTGCCAAGAAACGTTTGGATGCTGGCCTGGGTTCTGGTAAAAACCATGGCCATGGCTAGGGTATGGATTTTGCGTGTGAGGAGACATCATCAGATGATTTCCAAAATAGGACATAGATGGTTGGGCATGCATTACATTCGAAGGACTTTGGGAAGGATTGCCCCATGTTGGTCCTGTGGGGATAGGCATAGTGCTATGTCCGGGGTTCCATTGATTGTGAAAAGAATTATCCTAGATCAGCAATCTTAAAGAGGGAACTGATCCCTGCTAAGAATTCCAAGGCCCTGATGCAGAAGAAGTTCTCGGGTGTGCCCCCTGTGCAGAAATAGTACCCTGCATAGGAATAGGTTGTCCAAAACCGGGGTTGCCCCCAGTTGAGAAAGTAGCTGAAGAAAAGGCGTTGTTACCAAGTGCACCGAACAAAGAAAACAGTGTCGAACCTACTGGCATATTATGCGAAGGTGGTCCTTGACTCCCTGCTCCAAATATACTATGGTGTGTAGGCAGCCCAGCGGAAGGCTGGTGAGTGCCACCGAGTAAAGGGGATGAAGGAGGGATATGACCTCCTCCATAAGGGAAAGTGTTAAAGGGAGCAGAAATACCCCCCATGTGGCCTTGCAGAGGAGCATTAGAGCTCCCTTCCCCCAGACCTGAAGTCTGTGAAGTGGAGTAGGAAAGTACATGACTTGTACCTGAACTAGGCATCCTGTATGAGAATGGAGGGCCTATCGCACTTGGTGTGAAAGGGGTTGTGGCCATCACCAGAGATGGGATTGGACCACTGTGTGATGTAGAGGTGGTAGAGACCATGGTGGATCAAACCGGTGATGGTGGGTTAGGAGGTGGAAACTCTCCTATGGTGACAACTGTAGTGGGAATTGAAGAATTCCCAGAAGGAGTAACAACATTTGTTTCCATTGCTGCATGTGACACTGTCTGGCACTCGTAAGGATGAACCGGTACGATGGTGGGTGTCGTAAGATCAGTGGTGGAGGTTTCAACTAGACCAGAAGCTTTCGCTCCAAGGTCTAAAATGGTCGATTCCTCCGGATGTTGGTTGGGCACAATTTCTTGTGACCTGGTCCCTTCAAAAGAACCTTGTTGGTCGAGATTTCACCTTAATGGTGGGGGGGGGTGGATCTAGTGTAACCAGAGGCAGGAAAAGAAGCCTCCGTGACTGGCGGAGCTCATGATCCTCCACTGTGTGAAAATATCAAAGACACTATAGGGTGTTCTAGTCATTCAAAAAAACACACACACTAAAAAATTCCCTATAAGATAAGACAGGCAAACACTAAATTAATTGGAAGAATAGTTACAACAATCAACACTAGAGCAACTTACCGGTGCAAGTGAAACTTGAAAATGGAAGCACCCTCTGGGTATACTCTGCAAAGTGTGTCCTGATGTCTGTCCTAGGTACTGCGGTATACCCCCGCAGTCACCTGTGTATGTCCCTAAACAAGATAGGCAACTAGGTTGTCAGCACTCGAATAGTCACTAGGAAGGTACAATCGAAAGTCAGGTAGAACACAATAAGCAAGGTATCGAGCCCGAAACCTGTCAAGGGTATCAAGAGCAAGTGGTCTGGAAGACAACTAAGGACCTCGAACGGATTCGAGACCCACGAAGCTCCATGGAAAATGAAATCGACGGAATCCCAAGACAATCCCTCTATATGTGTTCTCCACTACGATTGGTCCAGCTTAGGAGGGGTTATCTCCGCTACCTTTCCGCAGGCAACCTCGTGTTTATCCCCTTTGTTAGAGGGGGGTCCCAGATAAATTTCATGATACTGGACTTGGACACTCCCTAACTCAGACTCCAATGTTTGATTTTAATGGCCTTGAAGAGTTTCCTCTCCAACCTAATCCAAGACCCTAATCCTGAACTAGTTGGTTAACCCTACAAACATAAAAGTCTAATGAATTTTAGATTTAGCGTTAATTTTATGGCTTGTCTTATTTCAAAGGGTACGAAAGTGAAACTAGTGATGTTTGAAAGACGAAAGTAAAAAATGAACAAAAAGCTGGAAACAAAAACCTTCACTTAAAGAAAATTTTCAAAAACTTTTCAAATTTTTAACAAATTTTCTAAGATCTTTTGAACAAAAAACTCAAAGAAGGATTTCACTCGACTACAAGCTACTTACGATCTAAGTAAACTATCAAGAACTTATGAAAGCAAAGACTTTTCCCTAGTTACTAATGCAAACCAACACTTTTCAACCAAACAAGAAAATGAAATATTTTTTTTTTATTTGAATGCTCACAAAGCAAAAAGGAAAAATATCAACAAGTCAAAAACCAAGAAAAAACTTATGGCCTAATCATAGATCGCAAAGAATCACTTCAAGAAATCACACACTAGCAACTTTAAAAAGGACTCTCACACTTGTCTAAAAAACCTAAAGAAAATTTTGATGAAAACTTTTAAATGAAAAAAGAAAGTTGTGGATGAGATCAAACCTAAGCTACTAACTGCTAGGACAGAGATTCAAAAACCCTAAGAGGTATAACTCTTGTCAAGTGAAAGGATGACTGCATCACCCTCAACAAAAAATATCCTTTACAAGCACACTACTGATGATTCAACAACAAGTGTGTGCACACGAGCTGTGTAGAGCCAGAGGGCATGTACACGCGTGCTGGCCTTATACAGGCCATGTGTATCTCTAAAACTCTGAAATAAATAAAAACAAGCAATCCAAAATAGGAAGAGACCACTGATATTGAGAACCGGGATCTCTTGAAGGCCTAGACACTTTCTTTAATAGAAAAAAGAAAACAATGTAAGGAAAAAAATCGTAAAACAAACCAATCTGAGATGAACCCTAAGCTATAGACTGCAAACAACCAAGACTAGAAAGAGTTCCAGAAAACCCCTGAGAATGAATGATTCTGACAGGGAAGAGGATGATTGCCTCAAAACTTTTCTGGAATCATACACGCTACTATTACTTCTTCAGCTGGTGTTTACACGTGGATTGTAAGAAAGTAGGGCACGGGCACATGCTTGCAGACCTTATATAGGCCACGTGTACGTCTGTGGGTCTCGAAAAAACATAGTCAAGCAAAGAAACAGAGATAGCTACTATGGAAGACCAGAACCTCTATTAGCTCAAACTTTGCAGAAACTTCAAAAAACAGTAAAGAAAACCAGTCTTTTAAAAATACCCAAAAATATTCCCAGGAACCCTAGAGACTTCCTCGGTATGGTCACCAATTCTGTTGTGGTGGGAAATCCCATTACAGACTAGCATTTAGGGTTATATTATGCATGCAGATAAGACCGAAAGAATCCTACTTTCTACCGTCGTCCCAGACCTAATCCCCATTTCTTTTAAGAAAATACATGGTTAAACGAACATACCTTGTTTCGGACGTTCTATGTCGATCCTTCTTCATGCTTGATCACTTGTTGGCAACTATCCTCTCAAGACTAACCTGCTTACAAAACAAGAAACAAACTCTACATGCATTTGTTCTACAGATTAATGGGTTAGAGATTCAAACATATATTCACTAAACTATGAAGAACTCATATAGTGGGACGGGAAAAGAATTTCTTTATTATTAACTTTAATGAATCAACTTACAATGTCGAGACTGGCCACTGCTCCGTGAACTTGATCCTAGGCTCCTCTTCAAATGTCCTCCAACTTCTTTGCTTTGTATCTCTCTTTGCACAAGGATGGCTAAAGGCTTGGGACAATGGGAATGTGAAATTGGGTAGAGTTTCTTTACTCTTATTCTCCTCCTCCAAATGGGACCCCTAACCCTTCTTTTATAGGCTAGAAAAAGCTAGGTATTTGAATGAACCCTTGGCCATGCATGGCTGGGAGTTTCAGTTAAATCACCCAAAGTTGTGTGTTCCGTTGACAACTTTCCTTTTTTTCATTCTTTTGTAGGTACATGCGGGCTGTTTTGGGTCAACTAGCGTGTACACGCGCACAGTAATGGAGTAGGGTGTGTGGGCCCTTATAAAAGAGGTTTTTTAAAGAGTTGTTCAGCAGTGCTTTGGAAAATAAGGGATCTGAGATGGCCTGATTCCAGGTAAGCATGTATGGTGCAAATTATGGTTATAACACAACCCTACACCATCAGTTGGCTTCACCAAGGAAGAGATCTATGTGTCAGCCAACAGTTTCATCTGCCCTATGGCATCAAGCCTTTCAAATATGAGGTATTGTGTGATATTGGTCCCCTTGAAGTTTTTGATGTTATTTTAGGACAACCATATTTGTGGAAGTGTCATGTTGTGTATCAGTCTAGACCCCACGGTGTTATTATTACTTTGGATAGACAATTGTACAGGATACCAGAGGTAGCGACGCCTACTTCTATTTCTTTAATATCTGCTAATCAATGCAATAAGGTCATGTCACAGACCAAAATTTTTATCTTCTTTATGATCCGAGCTCACAATAAGCAGAAGGTCACCGTGACATCTGTGGCCTCTACACAGAGCCTCTCTTTGCAGCAGAAGCAAGTGGACAGGATCGTAGAAGAATAAAGAGACATCTTCTCCTCACCTACAAGGGTACTAACACACTACCAAGTCAAGCATCCAATTGATCTAACCCCCGGTGCACCTCTACCTAATGTACCAGTCTATCATCACTCGCTAATGGAAAATGATGAAATTAGGAATTAGATCCAAGATTTGCTTCAAACGTGGCACATCAGACCCAACTCCTCCCCTTGCAGAAGCTCGATTATGCTAGTGCAGAAGAAGGACAGGACTTGGAAACTCTAGATTGATTATAGAGCCTTAAAAAAAATCACAGTCAGTAACTAGTACCCCATTCCCAATATTGATGACCTTCTTTACCAACTCAAGGGAGAAAATTTCTTCAGAAATATTGACCTAAATTCTGGCTACCACCAAGTTCCCATCGAACCAATTGATGTATGGAAGATAGCCTTCAAATCTAAAGAAGGTCTCTTCGAATGGCTAGTCATGCCCTTTGGATTAACAAATGCACTAACCAATTTCATGTGTTTGATGGATGATATATTGAGACCCTTCACCAACTCCTTTGTGGTGGTATATTTGGATGACATCCTCATCTTCAGCAGAACGTGGGAGGAGCACATGCAACATATTCAGCAGGTTTTGATCACTCTGTGGCAGCACAAGCTATATGCCAAATTGGGAAAATGCTCTTTTGTCATGAACATGGTCCAATACTTGGGCTACATTGTTGATGAGCATGGGGTACATGTTTATCTAGCTAAGATCCAAGTCATCTATGACTAGCCATCCCTGACCACACTAACCGAGCTTCAGATCTTCTTGGGACTAGCCAACTTCTACCGATGGTTCATGTTGGGATTCTCCCATATTGCATGGGCCCTCAGCCAGGTGACCAAGGGATATGGTAGGCCCAATTTCATGTGGGACAAGGAACAAAAATGAGAAGTCGATGATTTAAAGCATCACTTGTGCTCAGCTCCAGTACTCTCCTTGTCCAATCTGCAACAACCGTTCAAGATTGAGACTAATGCATCTGACTATGTTGTGCAGTTCTCACTCAACACGGTCATCCTCTTGAAAAACATTCTCGATCAATGGAAACATTACATTCTCGAAAAAGAGATGATCATACATTCTCTAAAAAGAGACTATCATACACACTAATCACAAGCCTCTGCAGTTCATAAAGACATAGGGGAAATTGCAGAATGACCGCCATCAAAAGTGGTCCACCTACCTACAGAAGTTCCATATCATAATCAAGTATAAGACAAGTATCTCAAATCGTGTCACTAACTGCCTCAATCGACCTCTTGTGGCTTCACTCACCACTGTGCTCCATTCTTGTGTACATGAAGCATCAGAGTGGCCCCAACTTTATCAGCAAGATCCGAACTTCACCACCACCTATCAACTCTGAGGTACAGGCGTGACTTTCACCACTTTTCACATTCAGGACAGAATCTTATGCTACCTATGCCATCTCTGTGTTCCTACAAGCGAGCATGAAAATCTGATTTGGGAGGCCCACTACAGTTGGGTGGCAAGACATTTTGGTGTGGATAAAACTATGGTCGTTCTTCAGAAACATTTTTATTGGCCAAAACTTTGACAGGATGTCAGCAAGTATATCAAATCTTTCACATTCTGTTCCATTTCCAAGACAACCATCAAGAAGAAAGGATTATACACCCCTCTTCCTACTTCCGATAATCCTTGGGAATCCATATCAATGGATTACATGTCTAGCCTTCTGTCCACCAAGCAAGGAAATGACTGTGTATTTGTGGGCATTGATCATTTTTTGAAGATGGCCATCCTCACAGCCTGCAAGAAGAATATCACAGTGGCTAATACTGCTAATCTCTTCTTTGAATGAGTGTGGGTCCACTTTGGGATACCAAAGACCATCATCTCTGACCGGGACAATAGGTTCCTCACCACATTTTGGTCAAGTCTCTGGTCACTTTTGGAAACCAAGCTCACAAAATCCACTTCTTTCCACCCCCAAACAGATGGCCAGACAGATTTCATCAATTGTATGATTTTTCACATCCTGCGCATGTACAATTATAAGCATCCACACACATGGGATGAGAGTCTCCCCTATGTTCAACACAGTTACAATAGATCTCTCCATAGCTCCACCGACCATAGCCCATTTCAGGTGGGTCTAGGATTCCAACCCTTGGGACCCATTGATGTTGAACTTCCTCTTTCCACCACACAGAGATACTCTTCCCATGATCATTATGCGATCGACAAAGCCACCAGATTCATTGAGCAGATTCAGCACATCCACCAACAGGTCCAAGAGATTTTACAGAAATCCAATGCTAAGTACAAGTAGTGTGATGATCAACATAGGGTACCACACCAGTTTCAGGTTGGAAACAAAGTCTAGTTACATTTGCAGAAGGAGCATCTCACAGGGACCCATCGAAATATGCTTCAAAAGGGGAAAATCAGACCCAACTCCTCCCCTTGTGAAAGCCCGATTGTACTAGTGTAGAAGAAGGATGGGACTTGGCGACTCTAGATTGATTACAGAGCCTTAAAGAAAATCACAGTTAGTAAATGGTACCCCATTCCCAAGATTGATGACCTTCTTTACCAACTCAAGGGAGAAACGTTCTTCAGCAATATTGACCTAAATTATGGCTACCACCAAGTTCCCATCGAGCCAATTGATGTATGGAATATAGCCTTCAAATCTAAAGAAGGTCTCTTTGAATGGCTAGTCCTACCCTTTGGCTTAAAAATTGCACTAACCACTTTCATGAGGTTGATGTATGATGTATTGAGACCCTTCACCAACTCCTTTGTAGTGGTATATTTAGAAGACATCCTCACCTTTAGCAGAACATGGGAGGATCACATGTAGCATATTCAACAGGTTTTGAGCACTCTGCGGCAGCACAAGCTATATGCCAACTTGAGAAAATGCTCTTTTGGCATGAACATGGTCCAATACTTGGGCTACATTGTTTATGAGCATGGGGTACATGTTGATCCAACTAAGATCCAAGTCATCTATGACTAGCTAGCTCCGACCACACTAACCGAGCTTCAAAGCTTCTTGGGACTAGCCAACTTCTACTGACAGTTCATGTTGGGATTCTCCCATATTGCATGGGCCCTCAGCCAGGTGACCAAGGGAGATGGTAGGCCCAATTTCGTGTGGGGGAAGGAACAAAAATGAGCATTCGATGATTTGAATCATCACTTGTGCTCAGCTCCAGTACTCTCCTTGCTCGATCTGCAGCAACCGTTCAAGATTGATACCGATGCATCTAACTATGTTGTGTGGTTCTCACTCAGCACGGTCATCCTCTTGAAAAAAATTCTCAGTCAATGGAAACATTACATTCTTGGAAAAGAGATGATCATACATTCTCTGAAAAGAGACAATCATACACACTGATCACAAGCCTCTGCAGCTCATAAAGACACGGGGGAAATTGCAGAATGATCGCCATCAAAAGTGGTCCACCTACCTACAGCAGTTCCATATCAACATCAAGTATAAGACAAGTATCTCAAATCGTTTCACTAACTACCTCATT